>CAAKHB010007906.1:0-19848 GCA_901007665.1 Aeoliscus strigatus | reverse complement strand
TCATATGAAGAATTTCTGCACAATTTTTCTTGCTTTCATTAATTCAAGGTTTTTATTTGGCAATACCAACCAGAGTGAAAACTCCTTATTCGCCCTCATTCCCTCCACTAGAAGCTATTGATGAGCTAAACTCCACTTCAGTTTATTAATATTATTGATTTTGCCTCATAAACCTATAGATTTTGTTAAAATTCAACTTCAACTCCAGCTGGTAGGTAGAAAGGTAGAAACCCAGGCTTGTGTGGTCAAGATCCAGTTTTAGTGAAAGAGTTTGTCTTGTACAAAATATAATTTTTGAAAATAAATGGTAAATTTCCTTTTTTGTATGTTGTCTTATTTACCCACTCACACTCACATTCACATGTGCTGGCAAAAGTCCAGCTAACACATATTCACACACTGATGACGCAGCATCAGGAGCACCCTTAGAAGAATACAAAAGCAGTAAGGAAGGCATTAAACAAACTAAAAATAATAATGATGAACTGACGTACGTGGTATAAATGATTAAACATGTAGATGTAAAGAAAAAGATCATACATATATTGGTGCAATAAATTTGTCTGTCTGTCCTGACACAGACATGAATAAGTGTTGATGTTGATGGTGACTTCCTGTAGCTGTCCTTGGTGCAGCAGAGTTCTCTCAGTCTCCAGCTGAAGACACTCTGCTGTCCCACCAGTAAGATGTGACGTGGATGTGACGTGGATGTGATGCATCGTCCAGGATGTTCTGCAGTCTCCATAAGAAAATGAACTGTCAGAGCTAAATCCCCCTCTGGCCAATGAAAAGTGGCGCTCTGCCACTGTCTCTCTCTGGTAATGTTCATCAGATACGTGTGTCTACCTGCACTGTGTCAGGGTGCAAAGGGCCAAAATAATGAAACTAGTGCCACCAAAACTTCTGAGCCAAAGTGGCCTGTCTCTGTCACTGCTTGGAAGGTGGAGGGGGAGTGTGGGGGTGTGTGTGGGGTGGGCGTAACCAGAATCTTTTGCTCTCCCGGGCAAGTGACAGGTCTCAGAAATTTGGCATGGTAAAAAAGCATATTCTCCCACAAAAGCACATTTTCTTGTCTATAAATCAGTGCTGTGACATTTGTGCTTCCCTCCCTTCTGCTGCTTGAGAACAAATGAGACGCACTGCAAAGAAAAACGACTGAGTCGAAATAAGGTTTGAGGGCAGAGGAAATCAGAGCAGGGGGAATAACACAGAGCCCCCACAAATCAAACCACATAAAACTGTACCCGGGTTTTTACAGTAGGAGATATTTGACATGAGCGCTCACCACGCAAACACACACTCACAATCAGACGCATATGTGTGTATGCCGGCGTGCACACAGATGCGGAGATTGCGAGCACGTCTCGCCTCAATAGCAGCAGAGTCATACAAATTGCTAAGGTCTGTGCAAACAAGAACAATGTCTGGCAGGATTTTGTTCAGCCACGCTCTCCGACACACACACACACACACACACACACACACACACACACACACACACACACACACACACACACCTCCATCTTGAGTTACCTTCATTTATTTATCCCCAAAAAAGGTTGACCAGCTAACACACTGTATGAGCTTTGTATTAATGCTGAACATGGAATATTACATGTCATGTTTCTGACTTTTCCAAATCATGCAAATCTTGTGACCAGTCACGGAACAAAGCGTTTCATCAAGCTCTATTTAGATATGTTACGTTTAAACCCACAGAGAAGTCCTGGTCTGCCCTGATTACCAAAAATAAACAGTGAGGAAGAAAAAGTCTGACTCATTCATCATTGCATCATATTGACTGAGTTTCGTGTTCTGAGGTTTGGGGATGTAACTGAGAATGTCAGAGATTTTCCTTTTCATTGCTCAGCATTTATAGATCCGCCATGTAGCATCGACATGGGATGTTCTAGAAAGGACGTGGGAATGAATAATTTACTAGAAGGGCACATTGTGGAGCGCAAACCTCCACCAAGGTCTTTTATAATAAAATGCCGTTTTCAGGTTTTACATTCGTCCTTGGCCCATGCTCCACTTCTTCACCAAGTCCTGTTAAAATGTAGAAAGTGGATTTAATAACTAGCTAGCTAATCTCATAATGCATCATAAATACATGAGACAGACCTTCTCAGCCGGACAAAATGTCGATCTTGACAAACTTAGAGTCAAAATATTATCATTTCATTCACCTCTTACCCACAATTCTCTATTTCCCATTCAGTCTCTGGAAAATGTGTTTCATTTGTATCAGCGTCTTTCTCTGCAGTCCCTGGAAACTTCACTACGCAGCGCTTGTCAGCCTCATCGAAAAGCCAAAACGCCTCCTTAAAGGCCTTTTTCACAATGTTTTGTCTTGTAAAAGCAGAAAAAGTCCAGCTGTGAACATGAATGATTGTGCGACTCCATTAATTGACCCAGTATGCCGGCCTGCCTCCCCAAAAATGATGGCAGCCATCCGTAATGTTGTCAGTTCCACTTGTGCTTTCACGTTCAAACTGTCTGCTGTGAAAAGGAGCTTTTTGTTGGGCTCAAAGACGCTAAACCCTGTCAGGCATACATTAGAAAACGGTGAGTGGACTTTGACATGTGAGTGAAGTCTGCAGTGGCAGTCGTGAGAAAACAGAAAGTACAATTTTGTCCCATGGTGAAAGTTCTCTGTGTCCACAGACCATCATGATGTTCCAGCCTACCGTTCTTCTCCACCCCAAGGACCTGTGGCTTTTTCCAACAAAGCAATATTAACAATAAATACATTTTTTTTTTTTTTAGAAACAAGCTGTTCTCATTTCACTCCGTGAAAAATCTAGCTAGCATTTTGTTTTAAAAAATTAGCTGCATCTCTCCTCACTAAGAGGTCAAAGGTTGCTCGTTGTCTTCTTTAAATGCTAGATTAAATGTGCTGTCGGTCACCTTTTCTATAATCTAACCTCTTCTAAACTGTGTGGTCCACATACATACAGGGGGATTTTCAGGGCTTTCAGGGATTTTCCTTTGCTACAGAGTCGAAAATATGTTCATTAAATGAATGTTCTGCAGTCACGTGGCATGCAAAGTTTGGACTTGTATTTACAACACCTCTTTCAAATTAATATATTTTCTGTCTGTCTAAATACATAATTGACAAAAGAAGGATCTGGATGACAGACTTTTCTTTGCCACGGGTGGGCAGATTAATTAATTAGCATCATTAGACTTCTTACAGTGAAATGAGGCTCATTAAAGAAAATTAGATGAAACACACTCCAGCCAGTGCTGGGAAAGGAGAGGGGGGCTGTGAGTGTGTGTGTGTGTGTGTGTGTGTGTGTGTGTGTGTGTGTGTGTGTGTGTGTGTGTGTGTGTGAGAGAGAGAGAGAGAGAGAGCTGTGGAGGTGACAAGCCAGAGAAAGAGTGAGAAAAATGAAGTGAATGCGTGAAAACATCCCACTGCAAAGCACAATAGAAGCGTTGGCATTCAGTCCTGTGTGGGCTGAAGTGATTCATTCTAATTTCAACAATAGAAGCAACTGGAGGCATTTAGTGACCCCGGATCCTTATGGCTGCTAGCCCAAAGATGGGACTCCCCGTGGGGGTGTTGCCCCCTCTTGTGGAGCTCAGTCAAACTGTTATACACAACAAGTTTTTCCAGGAGTGTTTCCAAAGTAAATATTCAGTACAGTCTTGGGCAGAGTTTACCTTTTGCAAGAATAATAGATTCAGTTTATTCTCGTATGAAACCACAAACCTTCACTTATTTCTAGCAGTTTGTTATGCAATGTCCAATCCAGTGTGTCTGCACTGTCAGAAATAGATGAGTTCCTCCTCAAGCTGTGAACATTCTTTCGAGTTATTCAGCGTGGCTGCAAAACATCACTCCAGAACTACTTACTCACCAAACATCAGCCGCCCTGTGTTTGTCTTTCCATTCACAACAAGGTGGACAATAAATATGTTAAATTAAACAGGGAACATGACACATCTGTTTGCTCTGTCTCTGTTTTCAGCTGAGATCCTGACTTTAACTGAACTAGCCCACTGCTGGAGGTTTCCCAGAACAGGAACATGAAGTAGACAGTGGGCTAAATTAGGGGCGATGAAGAGGGCATAGACTTCTAAAAAGAAAGATTGATTTTTTTTTTTTTTTTTTTTCATCCTTAAAGCACTTGGCTGTTGACATGGATGTGTCATTAAACACAAGTTTGTCCATCATATGTCATAATGTAGACCAACCAACGCATAGAGAAGCCTATGGTTGGCATTAAATACATATGTGCAGTTTCTGTAAAAGTCTCATATTTGGTTTTACATCGGAGCGTTAATGGACTGAGTCACACCTGATGACTTGACAGGACGACTGGCCTGTACCAGTTGGCCGTAGCAGGAGTCACAGAGGAGGTCATGCTGCCGAGAGTTTACTCACCAACAGATGGTTTGAAATTGTACAAAGTATGTGAAGTATTTCTAGTGTCTTTTTTCTCCTTCTGTGTGAGTGTTGCATTGAATAAATATAAAGATATGTAGAGTTTAATCGTAATAGCCTGTGATGTGAGCGTTACTGACCCATTTAAAGGACGGGTTCGAATTTGAAAGCACTTATTCACTGACTTTGGCTTTGGAGTACATCCATTGCTGTGAGGACACAAACCCTCCAGTTAGTTTGATTGAGGGACATGCCTTAAATACATATTTTCCATCCAACAAAATCTGCTGATTTAGTTCAAACTCAAATGAACCCAAACAACTTCTAATATGAAATATTTAAGCCAGTGTGCTGTTTTAAACTTTATTCCTGAATTAGACCTCACGCAACCTCACTTTGCTGGATTATGGATAAAGTCAGCATCAAGGAATACAATCACTCTTCATCATCCTGCCATTCTACAAGTAATTTGGCTTGTTCAGCCGTGGAACACACTCTGTCAAACTTACACACTCAGATGGGTGTTGTAATTGTTCAAGGGGCCTTAATTGCATCTGATAATTGGTGGCTGTTTTAAGAAAATCTGCCTGGCTATCAGTCACCTAAATGGGGCGTTGGAGGGGCCTCGTCTCTCACTCTCACGTCTGGGCACGGCAACGGGGAGAACAGGCTGTGTGTTTTCCAGGTTCACGAGGGCGTTAGGGTCTCCACTTTTGAACTAGCTCGCTTCCCTGGTGGTCGGCCAAGAGCAATGGCACAGCCCCTCTGGGAAGCAGATGACTCACAACGTGTGTGTGTGTGTTTCTGTGCAGCGACAACATTAATTTTGTGCTAAACACACTTGAACCTCAATTCAGTCGGAGCTGCGCTTGAAGAGGCACTTAATTTCTGAGTGCTTTTGTGGAAGTGGAAAGTCAAAGCCGCCACGACTGCTGCTGCTCCCATCGGGGACTGACTGTTGTTTTTAACAGCTAACACCAGCATGTCAGCAATTTTTCCCTTACAACTCATACATTTTGTCATTTTATTTCGTGAGTAATGTAACATTTGCTGAATACTGGCTGCAAATGACAGTTACAGGATAATGACAGATGTTCTGGAATCACTGGAACAGAAGTAACATATCAGATATTAGCAAACTTTAGCAGAGTCAGCTAGCTTACGTCTCTAAGCTGCATCTCTCCTTCAACCACAATGAGAATTTACAAATAACCATTACAGTTACTGTTGTCTTCCACAGCTGGGCCAACCACAAGATATAATCCCTACTGGGTCGGCCCAGAGGTCTCGGTCAGATATGCTCGAAACACCCCCACTTGGGAGGTGTAAGGGAGGCATCCTTTGTCAGATGCCCAAACCACCTGAATTGGCTCCTTTCAACGCGTTGCATCTACTTTTAGTCCCTCCTGGATGTCCAGGCTCGAAGGCTGAGCACAGCCAACTTGGGAAAGAAGCCCATTTAGGCAGCTTGTACCTGCGATCGTGTACTTTCATGAACATAGGTGATGTTTGTGAAGAAGGTGTATGGCCAGGGGCTAAAGTCACTTGGATGTGGCCCAACCCTCCAATGCCCGATAGCTACAATTAGCTACAGCTTCTGGAAAATGCAAACATGACACTCATTACAATGAACAGCACCGGGCAGCAGTTTGGATTGAGTGCCAATTTGATCAGGGTAAGAATGGGGTAAACATCCCTACTATGACATTATTTATAACCACTAACTTATCATGACTGAGATGCTGTAGTGGTATTTTAAATGTTTGACAACTGTCAAACTGGGATGGTGGACACAACGTACAGTGACGTGTCCTTTTACTGACTAATCCCAATTGATTGTATTGACTACTTGTAAATTTCACTGATTCACAAATTTTGAAGGTGTAATATGTTTAAGTTTACGTTGTATCTCTGTCGGTCAATAGTGGTTGATGGCACCTGATGATCTAATGACGCCTCAGATTCCTGAGGTTGAGAACAAACTGGCTTTCATCGTACTCTCAGATCATGCTGCTGCTGATGACAAACTCCTGCTGTGTAGAGGATCACAGTCAAAGCTGTTTTGTGACTAGCTGGCATGAAAAAGTTTGGAAATAGTTACTCTATCCTTATTCCTGAAGTCCCCCTGCCAGTAAAATACAGTGTCACCTCACAATAGTAAAGCTAAATTGGAAACAATCATTTTGGTTGTCATCACCTTCCCCGTTGCTTCTCTTGGCTGTGAGTGTGTCCCTACGTGTTCTTAGTGTGTCTCTGACCAGTGGTGGCAGTGGCGGCTGGTAGACACGGTCTGCCGCCACATGTGGAACATCACAGTCACCGTACGGTAGTCAGCCATGGAGCCGGAGAGTCGCTGTCTCTTGCTCCCACAGGAATCAAACCGAGAGTTGAGAACTGGGATCTCACTGTGAGGGCCCATGACTTCATGTTTTGCTCACTTCCTCCTACTCTTCCACCCGTTCCCTGTTCTAGATGTCATTGACTCCATGTTCTATGACAACATTGCTGTTTCTCTCCCTGTCTTGAGCTTACATGCAGAGTACGCCAACATTTGGCCGCTGTAGATCGCATTTGGATTAAAGTTATTCACATCCACGTTCGATACCCCTGGCACTGAGTCTCAGCCTGTTTCCATAAATAAATGAATTACAGGTTGCAACAGCAGCTGTTACCTCCCACCTTTACGTAAGAAGGAGCTTCCAGCAGGGAGGAACACAATGCTCCTGACATTGTACGTATGCTCAACATGTGCGTTGAGAAAAAAAAAAAAAAAAAGTAGTTTGAAGAAATGTATGACGTACAGTACGTGTAACGTGATTGCCACTTTGACTGTCACTGTTCTCACAAGGAAAAACTACCAGATCAGTTGATACATATTTCAACAAATGTTTGTGTGTATATATATATATGTATGTATTTTATTTAGCTGACAAGTGATTCAATACATGTCCATGTGACAATATGTGTATTAATCTGATGACATTGATTTAAGAATAAGTTTGAGGTGGATCATACAAATAACACTGATTTTGCAGCCAAGTCAATCTTAATAATTAAGATGCCGCTCTGGAATAAGGAAAAAAAAAAAAAAAAAAAAAAGTTGTGTAATACTGTTGTGGTGGAGGTCCGTGCTCTTCTTATATGCTCTTATCTTACTGTATATTTTCTTTGTTGTACCCAGACATTATCTACATTTTATTGTCATTGCTTGAATATGTTAATGTTCACTAGTTCATTCTGAGTTAAAATGTGGATACTGTTTCTGATCCAGTTGTTAATTCAATAAAATCCAGTCAATCCATTCATTCTTTAGGAGACTTTGGGAGGACAAGTTATATCTTTTATCCTACTTCTATGCTATTTATCCTTTTTGTCTATTGTTTCCTTCTGCTTAGTTTCACCCTTTCTAACTTCTCTTACTTCCTCTCTGTGTCACTTCAGTTCCACTACAGCTTTTCCTCCCATCGCTGCTCATTTCCCATCCTCCTCCCGTCTCTTTCAGTGGAGCAGGTGACACACGGTGAGTTGCCCAGCAGCCTGGTTCCAGAGTGACGGCATTAGTCACCTGAAAGCAAACAAACTGCAACTAATCTTGGGACTGTTTACCAGTAAATGTCACAACAGCAGAAACTTAAATGTGTGTCGTCGCCATGGTGAGACCGCCTCCACCCAACTCGTCTCCCTCCCGCTGTACGCTTCATGCAGTTCCATTCATTTGGTTAATTTCAAATTCATCACGGCACTTTGGGAATTATTAATGACCTCAACAAGAAATCCGCATGGCGACTGAAGTGGCGTCTAATTTCCTCGCCAACATCCCCACCTTAACTCCACCTATCTACTCCATCAGCGAGCTGTAGCCAGGAATATGTAAATGGCAACTAATTGGAAAGGTCTATTTTGTTTTCTCATATATATATTTGGAGTGAAAACACAGGCGCAGTGATGAGTGCGAGTCAAGCACAGTTTGAGCGTCTCTCAGGCATCACGCCAGATGCCTCAGTTCAGCGGATAATTTCACCTCATTACACCACAGGCTAAGCAGGTATATGCTCGAATTCTTTCCAGCTAGCAATTTAGGAAAATAAAACAAGACAAAAAATAACATGCAGACGCAACAGTCGCTCCGGCTTGAGTTGTCTCTGTTTTGGTCGGGTACCGACAAACACATTCAAGCAGCTTCCACCTGCTGCTCCGACATAGTTCAAGAATACGATAGAACACACATTTACCCTCTCGCCATCTCCAGTCCATCCGACTTTGCTATTCTTATTTACACTCACTGCTCCACCCCCCAAAGATTTATAACGTGGCAGGTACGAGTTAGTATGTGAGTTGTGAGCTGTACAAACCACGTCATGACAACTCACACACCGCCACGGGCTGCAGACACACACACACACACACACACACACACACGTGTTGCCGACCAATCAGAGTTCATCGCGGGTGGCAAGGTGATTCCTTGAGTCCTGTAGAGGAGCGGGCCCCGGGTGCCACACGAGCGCAGCAGGCTGGAGGATGTGTGTGTAACGATGCCTTATGTTTCAATGTGTGGGTGTGTGTGAGTGTTGTCATGTGATTTTAACACATTCAAGTCAAGCACACAAAAACAAGCCGAGGTTGAATTGAATTTAACTACATCAGATTGCAGTTTCTCTCAAACCATAACATCCAGTGACTTGGACAACTTTGATTTATTCAAGATTTTATGACTAATAGTACATTTGTAACGTATTGTTTTCATCTTTCTGTAAGTGTTGTGACCTTTATTTTTGAAATAGTGGCCAGTGAGTTTGATTTGAGATATGACTTTAAAGAGCCTTTATACAATAATACTGATGCTTCCTGGTGAAACGATATACAATTATAAACAATTTGTCAGTCCGGTATTTGGATTAAATCGTTGGATAAAGATTTTCATTTGTCAAATTCATGAAATCCTAAATTATGTCATCATCTGAACTGGTGTTCATCAGCATGTGTGGGCTTAAATAAATATGGGAACGAGGCAAGAAGCGTTTAAAAAAACATGAAGGTGCATCCGTTATTCTGTCTACCAGTCATCACTTGTCACACAACAGATGATAACGAAGAGTAAGTTGGATTTCATGATGGGACATGGTAAGTTTTAAACAGCTCCTGGTGAAACCACATCTCTCCCGTGTGCAAAAAAATTCCACAATACATGTGGAAGTTCTATACTGCAGGAAAACACCCCTTAAAAGTTCCTATTTTCCATGTTTTTCCATCATCTCACACCCACACACAACCCCTCTCTGCACCCTGAGTATCCCCTCTGAGATGAAACCGAAAGCTGTCTTGATTGATAAAAGACACCTAATTCAATTTATAAATTTGATCAGTCAATGTAATAAAACAGTGACTTTTGCTCATAGCACATTGTAACCTAATCGGGTTTCATGCTCCTGTGCCTTCTCTCAAATCATCCATGTTTGGGTTTCAACCTCGGAGCATTCTGACATGAATGGAGAGCGGGGTTCTTGTATAAAGAAACTGGACCCCGTCCACTGCTGATGTCCGTCCAACACAGTCAGAGAGGCTGCCGGTATCGCTCCGACTTTTGTAATTGATTAAAATGTGATTAATCCCTGATTGCCCGAGAACAGTTTATCAATCACATTACAGCTGACGGCCACGGTCACATCGGGGTAGCGATAAATATGGGGCTCGGTCATTCAAGCAGGCAGCCCGAGGATCGAGCTGTGCCCCAGTGGACTTGTGTTCTGCGGGGTGTGTGTTACATAGACCCCTCGGTGTCTGTATAGGCTACTGACCCGTTACTGGACCCCTCCTCTGCCGCGTGCGAGCATAGAGCACCGGGGTGCTGCAGGGTTGAAATCCTGACACACGAACACTCATGCCTGTGTGGCCCCTCACTCACACAGAACATCTTGTTAAAGTTTACGGTCAATTTTAGATGGAAAAAGATATCAGCTTGGTTTTTTATTTGGTCTGTTATTGACCAGGAGCCCCCTGACTCTATGATTAAATAAACTCCAGCAGCACAGCAACAGAGGGAAGTAATGTATTTCATGAAAGTTGGGTTCGACGATCAACACCTCTGTCTTGTCGAATGCCTGCAGGGACTTATAATGAAACCATTGTGACAGGATGGACGTTTGTTTCCTGTTGTGGTTACACTGGTCTACAAACGGAGAAATTAGAAAGGTCCAATGCGCAAATTGATACATGCAGTACTTTGATTAGATTTGTTGCAAAACAGGTGATAAAGGTGCTAGTTGGCTAAGATATAAGGTATTTCACAATGAAGATTTTGTATTGTCTATACATAGATGAGCAATTTTTCCAAGAAAAAGCATGAAAATGTGACATACAAATCAATAAATTATTCCAATAATTCCAATAATAATTACTCCATTCCTTATTTTGAATTATTTTTGATGCAGTTTTGACCTGAAGCTGTATCTTGGACACTGGAGTCATTCCTTGTCTTTATTAGCCACTTTCATTTCTGAGAATTTTTCCTTGTAGACCAGCGTTAAAATTATTCCATGTCTATCGATCCATAAATGTTTGAATCTGTCTGAGATGACGTTTCTCTTTTAGTGAGACTTCTCATATAAACTATGTAGTGAATAAGCAGTGAAATGTCACAGAGGTAAAGACTTGTCCATTTCCATCACCTATTGTTTTGGAACCAGTCAGATGTATGAAGCCATACGGGTACAAACAGAACAGTGAAATCGGAACATGGTCTCATTGTACACAAGCACCCGTCGCTAACAGTATAATACAGAGCGACAGTGTGACTGATGGCTGTTTGGGGACCTGGGTCCTGGTTGCGGACAAACCTCATTTATCAAAATCTAAAACCAGAGCCATGACTAATTCGTTCAAATATCGCATTGTTAGCGTTGTGATCACTGTTCCTGGTCACCTACTTAGATCCTTTCCACCGCATACATTTGACGTCTGAAGAGTTTTAATAATAAACCTAAATCCAGTACGCTGCATCTGAAGCAACTGAAACTCAGCCAGTTTCTGTACTGTTTACTCGTTATGTCACCATAGCGACAGAGGATGTCCCATAGAAACACCCCAAAATATATCCGAATGTATGTTCATGACATCTCTCTTATGATCTTTAAGCACGTGATTACAATTTGAAGGAAGCATATATTTGGCTGCGTGAGGACTAAAAACAGTCTATGTTTAAGGAGAGAACTTGTGACTGAGAAGAGGTGGGGTGAAAATAACAGAGTAGCAGAGAGAGAGAGAGAGAGAGACGCATGTGGCATCGGAAAGAGGAGAAGCTACAACTGGCCAGTGGAAGATTTCAATTAGTCATGGAAACGGGAGTGGCTGCTGCAGTGACAGACTTCACTTGTCCTGCTGACATACATTCGTAAATCTTCTCATCTGTGCCACAGCGAAGTTGCTAAAAGCCTCTTATTTCCTCCCTCCCCCTTCGGCCTCTCCATTTCTATATCCTCATGTCTTCCCATGAGTTTAACCCTCAATTCGACCATCCCCGTTTGCATTTTTTCCCCCTTCGCCCGTCACCCTCTTTCCCTTCACTTTCTCCAGCGACAGCTGAGCTTTGACAGCTTTTTACGTTTCATTTTTCTCCACCACAGCGAGAGAACAGCCGGGCATCAGGGGCCTTGTTCAAACAAACAGGAGGCCATGTGGTTCGCCGAGGGTGGCGACACGCCATAACAAACCACCGGCTCCTGGCCGTCGCAGGCACATGTTGCATAGGGCCCGGCTACGGCAAACGGGGGCGAAAACGGGACCTTCCATGCTGGTTTCCAGGACGACCAGACAACAACATTGCAGTGGTGAGGTGCGGCGTGACGACCGATGGGAAATGATGTATTGAACCACCTGGTAGTGCGTGCACAAGATGAAATCCCAACAGTAAAAAGTGGAACTGGAGTTCTATTTCGGTCTGAATAGTGAGAGTAAATAATACGAAACATGAAATAAAGAAAGAAACAAAAGAAAATGTGTTATTTTGGGCTCGGTGGAGCGGCAGTATTGCACAGCCTACAGTAACGCTATGAGTCAAGATGTGAGTCACATCAAATACATCTGTATAAAAAGCTCATAATAAATTTAAGGCTCATTACGCAGCAGTTAATCAGAAACAGCAGAGAGAGATTTGGTGTTCCCGGCTGACAATTTGGGGACAACAGGCTACACAGCGTTTTAAATGTCGCAGAAGCAATACTTCTGGAATTGAATTAATTTGCAGAGTAATATCTATAAACAATATCTGACAGTCTCCAGGAAAGAAGGTCAGCAAATGGCAAAAGTTCCAGCTTCCATTTCAAACTGTCACTAAAGACTCCAGTGGAGATGGAGACAGGAGTTGACGAGCTGAGTGGAAGGGTTGATCAGCTTGTGAAGCCAAAACGAAGAATATGTGAATGTATGATATCATCTCTCTCCAATCAGAATTAAAGCTCAACCAAATGTCGATACATTACAAAATATAACTATTCAATCAAATGAAATCACTGTTTCCAGTATCAGCTCATTCCAAATAAGACAGTTGCTGTGGCTTGTTGTTCATCTTAAGAGTTCATCTTACATTAACAGTTGATGTCTGAAACCCAGTGGACCTACAAACATCCACTAGCAGCAGAACGACCCTGCAGCATATTCCTGCACAGTCAGTTCACACACTGAGGCGCTGAGCTGAGATCGCGCCACCTAAAAGCAATGTTGTTTCCGTACCAGCGGGCGCGTTGTGACGTGCCGTAAAGTGGAACAGTTACCATTGTGAAGACACAGTTACACTTCAAAAAAAAAGAATTGATTTGTGAATGAATGAATGAAACCGGTCTGAATCGTTGCTTAATAATGCACGTTTTGCAAAAGAAAATATTACTTTGGCTAATAAATTGACATAGCAAAGTCTCATACAAACAACTTGACCGTTGTTCAAGTTGTTGGACTCGCCGTTGATAAAACAGAGGAGAGAGAAAATGATGATGGAAAAATCCTTATTTCATGTAAAATTTTAAAGAAGCACGGCTGAAAGAGAAAGAACGAGAGTGGGGAGGAAGGAAAAAAATGGACTGCAGGTAGAGGGAGACAGGTTTCTAAACACTTTCTGCCATGCACCTTGATAAGATCTCCCTGCCACAAATAAAAAACACATTAGTAGTTTGTTTCCACAAACCTCCCTTGAAACTGCTACTCCCTGCTTGCACTTAGCATACACTCTCCAAATAAGTGTCCAGATCTGCACTAAGATTACTCAAATGACCGAACCCATTCTCTCCATCTCCACCAGCAGCTCTACCTCGTGTGACGTTAATCCACCCCTAACATCACCTAATGACCTCCCAGGTTTTCCTTCTCCTTCACTTACAGTCATCTGTCATAGATACAAATTGTTGTATTATAATACCCACGAAAAGCTATTTCTGCTTTTATTCACCAGCTCACTCGTCTGTGTTTTTGTGTCATTTTAGACAATTTTGTTCAACATGCCTTTTGCTGTCATTCGCATTACTCTCTTCACGGACTAAATTCGTTTGGTCTGTGGCTTCAGTCACATGAGCAAACAGGACGGCGAACCTTACCACAAACTCTAACCTGCATCATCTATCCTATCATCTACATTTGCCCTAAGTTTGTGGCAAATGGTGGGACAGGAATCCATTGCGATTCAGAGTCGGAGATGGAGAAGTACGATAACATTACATTTCTTTAAGCGATTACTAAAATCAAATCAAGCATCCACTGGAGACCGCAAACCTCAGACCTTGCAAATGAAACAGGCCGTTTTTGTTCATATGTCGTCAACGAAAAAATCGTGTTTGTATACATATTTACTTTGGCCAAGAGCTTTTGGAGATTCTCGCATGCTTCTGATTTCGACCAATCAGTGCTGGATGAGATGTTCAAACAGGTAAACACATTTGTCCATGGAACCTTACCAGCGTGGCCTCAATGCTCCAATGGAGCTGACTGCTTGCTCAGGCCAGTCCTGGACAGCAAAGAAATCCTCTTTTGTCATTTCAAACGATACCTATCTGTCTCCAACTATGGGAGGATGTGCTCAAAGAGCAATATCGAATTGTTTTCAATGCAAAATAAAAAAAAAAAAAAAAAAGGCAGGATTCATCTGTAATATGGATAACCTGTTATAATTATTTATTATATCCAATTATGGTTTACAGCACAGTAATTAGTACTTTACATTTATTAGCTCACACAGTCCACATGTCATTGACCTATAATACATTTATTTATTATGAACAGTCAAAATGTGGCAGCAATTTATAGACTGATTCGTGTTTGTGTTATTTTAACAGAAGGTAAGAAGTGTTGTACTGATTTTAAAAAAGTCTCCCATCCCTACATTTAAGTTCTACACAATACATGAAGCATACACATCATCTTATCTTTCACATTTTAGGTTCACAATCATACATTTGTTAATGTTGGTTCTGAGGCTTTTTTTTCATTTGTGGAATATCCACTTCGCAGTTGGATTTTTCAGAATGCCAAAGTGGTGAAGCTATAAAAGCAGCAGAACTCAGACTTTTTTCTCTCTTTTTCTTGCCTTCCCAAAGCCCAAACACAAGAGCAGACGTGTGAGTGGATTAACAGCTTGTTTTTCTGTTCTTACATAAGCTGTAATGGATTGCTTATTTAAGACCACGACCAAAACCGGTCAGCTGAAAATTAACATTAGTGATTACATAAAATACATAATGTGCTATTAAACTTCACCCATATGAAAGGACATCAGCCGTTAAACGTTCTATTTATATAGTTGAACAACACTGAAATAAGCTTCTAGAATGTCGACATGAAGTATAGTATAGACATATAGTTCCAAAAGGGTTAGAATGGTGGATTTGTTTCCTCCCAGTCCATTATCTTCTTTTGTCATCTCTGTCTGAGCATGCCGATGACCTCTACGCTGGACTTTTTTTTTTTTTCATTGCCACCCAGCAGTGCTTGCTTCAACACTGCTGATTGCACCCCAAGGCCCCAGGAACATTGGTGGTGTTGTATGGAGAGGGAGCCTCCAAGTCTGATAGATTAACATTAATATGGATCGGGGGAGAAGGCCGGGCATATTAAAGGTCATTTCCCCCTTCACGGCCATTGAGAGTAAACGCAATGGGCCGTTGACTTCAGGGCCACACATGCACGAATGAATGCACGAGCTGCCATGGACACGAGAAAAGAGATACAATCATTCACAGGGACATAAAGAGGCACACATGCATGATGAAAACAAAACTTTAACAAACACTGTTTTAAAACATGTGGCTTGACATGAGATGAGAAATCGTGCTGCGGCGACAGCCTATTAAAAAGCCAATAAATTTATAGCTCCCAATTTGGTGATTAAGGATTGCGCTCCTCAGTTTGCTTGCCTGAGGTTCTTGTCACACAGGGCCTGTTTTCTGTCAATAAATCTAACAGCCAGGCGTTTTCTGCTCGCCCCCACCCATTTTTATGGGGGTTAATGCTCCAGCCAATCTAGGATTAAGACTGTTTCATGTATATTCCTCACTGCTGCTGGCATCCTTCACACCCACTGTACGTTTTCATTTGTTTTCAGCTCCCTTGTAGATCAGTTCATCAACACCATATCCACAGTGTATTCAAGTTTAGAGGTAAGTGTGTTCAGGCTAAAGACTTTTTGGTCCCGTAGAAGAACAAATCAAGTCCTATCCACATTCTTACTTTTCATTGTGGAATACCCACACAGCATCACTGCTCATGGAATGATCATCACAATTAGAGTAACTCTGTCTCTCTCTCTCTCTCCCCCTGGTTTGGTGAAACTGAGAACAGGCACAATGTTTGGTCTCCATTTCTATGGCAACTGCTTCCTTCTTATCTGCCTTTTTAAACTGGAAAGTAAGCAAAGCAGCTCCCTCCCTTCTGTTTAACTTTCCAGCTGCCCCTCACTTTAGGGCAGGAGCAATAAATACACAGACGTATAAAATGTATAACTCTTGGAAAAATGTAAATACATTCAGAAACGGTAAATGCTGTGTTACATACACACACGCTCCTGGTGTGTGTGTTTATGTGGACTGTTGATTTCCTGTGTGGTTTTTGTCATGTGATGTTTAGGTGGACAACACGTCACATGGAGCAGTTACACTGAGAATCATGGAGGTTGTGGAGGCAAACATGGTAAAACGTGGGTAACTTAAAACTCCCCGTACATACTTTATGCCTCTTAACAGAAATCTTTTTTTTTTTTTTTTTTTTTTTATGTGAACATTTTCTGAGGACATTTATCATAAATAAATGTAAACCTTGTCCACAAACCCTCTGAAGTTCCATTCAACAAGCGTCTTCCCTCACGTTGGTCTCGGGTTCTGCTGGAAGTTTCAGCTGCTGATTGAATCATGAATGTTCTCTTGTTCTCCCAGTTGACTTTAGAAAAGGCCACAAGAACTGTACTGGATAGTGTCCAGCTGTAGCATCTTCATGTTTACCTTCAAAACTCAACTCCAGAGAGGTTTGGATTTTCTGAGTGTACCCCCCCCTCCCTTCTCATTTCCAATAGATCTGGATTGTGTTGGTAATAACGATAACATTGTTCAGGTTTTTATGAATCAATCTTTGTCTTCAGAACCACTGTCCTACCACAACATCCACCAGTAAGTCATTACGCCAAGTCAAAGAGCCACAAGAAAGGAAAAACTTAAATAGGGTGACCTTATTTTGAGACCATCCGCCCTTTTTGCAGCAGTGAATAACTCATTGTTTTCTTTTTAAATTAGGTGCCCTCTCACGGTTGTTTGCATAATGATGGTGTGCCATTGTCAAATAACATTTATTCGGTGATGTTTGCTGACCAACGCTTGCGTATATTTGAGCATATTTCATTGCTGACGGATGTTAAGTTGAAAAGAATTCCTCGGGTAATCCAATACTGCTTCAGGTAGACTCCTACGTGCCCAGCGCTTCAACTTTTGCATGTTTGCCTGCAGTGATCCAAGTTAGCCAACATTTATTGCAGGATATTAAAAGCCAGCCAGTGGGACGCAGGTTCAGACGCCATGCCTCTACACGCTGTGGCCTGTTTGTGTACTTTGGATAAGCCGCATATTCACTCAGAGAGAGGAAAAAGAACATCAACAAAACGGATGAGGAAAAGCTTAAGATTTCTTATTGATTGGAATTAATTGCTAAAGACGTCAAGGGCAAAAATAACAAAACAGGTTAGTAAAGCGTTTATGATACGCTTCAGCAACTTTCAGACTAATCAGCACAAGGAGGAAATAATTAAGCTGGAGGGGGTAATTACATCTTTGAGTTATGTTATATTTCCTATATTAGGCAGAAGATGTAAGTAAAGAAGTAATTCACTCAAATCTTAAGAATTTCAATACAATGTTTATCATGTCTGATTTCCCTCCCTCACAATATATTAATGTCAGCTGGCGAATTTGAGTCTCGCCAATGTAGCTTTGTGTCGGCCCACCAAAAATCAGAACCACATATGCAATCTCAGTCTCTCCACTGCCACATTAACAGCAGTAGTCATACGTATACAAAGTTGTCTTTGGTTCTGCTCCCATCTAAGTCCTGCTTGTTTAAGAGGGGCTCAGCCTCATACGTTACCTGTGGAGTTTGAGTCCCAGTGTTATGTCACTGTGGGATCGCAGTTTTTCTTCTGCACTTAAAAGCCCCACGATGACGGACAAAGACGTAATCAAAGACGGGGGGCCGCGCCTGTCTAATGCACAAACTACACAGTGCAAACACACACACAGCTGAAAGGAGAAGATGTTGAAGCAAAGAGACTGAAGCTACGTCCAGCTGTTTCGTACTTTGGCCTCCCCAAGTGGCAGCAAATAGAAACCACTGAGGATCCACTGAAAAATCACTAAATAAGAAGCCACACAGTATAAATCTTACAGAAAGCGACTCGTTTTTTTTGCCTCCATACCAAATATAATATCAGCATGGTCGAGTAGCAGGTTTTGACTGCGTGCGATCCTGTACCTCAACAAAACCAAAATGTCGAGAAGGGAGGCTTGAATTATCAGCCTTGGCACAATCCCAATACCCATGACTGAGCAAGAAATATTTTAGAAAAGACGTGCCAAAGGTGTCCGACCAGAGTCATGCGTGTTTTCCCTTGGAAGTCCAGTTAAATGCCTTTCAGATGCAGCATGGTAAGCTCAAAAATAATGACCTCACTTTTTCCTTTTTGTGCTCCTTTTTGAGACCCTTCAAATCCCACAGTAAGCAGAAACTGGACACAGAAATGCATTGGCTTGGTGGTTTTCAGCTCCTCAAGGAAAGCGGTGACCACGGCTACCCGGTGCCGAAGCTGGCTGGGTGGTCCTGCAGCAGGGTTTCTGGGAAAATGTGCTTTGTAAAGATGGGTGACGTCGGCGCAGGATAAGACAGTAAAACTTGGACATTGGACATACTTGGCACATTAGTGTCGGTTGTCCAACTAATGTTCATTCCCAGTTCATAAGTGATATCAAATGTATGACTGTACCTGAACAAAAGTACATGTGTTTCTCAGTGCTCTGATTCTGGAAACTTCGCTCCACAAAAATATAACCCCAGTTCTTATGTTTGATGTGGTGGATTAAGATCCATTCTTATATACATATACATATATAGTATATTAATCAAATAAAATCATCTTTATTTGGTTAAGTTTTGTTTTGTCATGTAAATCATGTCAGTTTCATCGTGATACAATCCTGTACTGATATTTGGGACAAGGATATGTTATTTGACAATTCCACCATGATACAATTTGGATTTGGACAATGGAATGCAATTCAACCAATTGAACATGATCACATCTGACCTAAACAAATGAAAGCGGCAGGGATAGAAGAGCAGGAGAACACAGTACATACAAGCATCAAAAATCCCTACAGTGAGGATCTTCTTCTTCTTCTCCTTTCGGCTTTGTCCCTCTTCAGGGGTTGCCACAGCGAATCATCGATTTCCATCTTTCCCTGTTCTCTGTATCCTCTACTCTGACTCCAACTACCTCCATGTCCTCCCTCACTGCATCTATAAACCTCCTCTTTGACCTTCCTCTCTGTCTCCTACCTCCAACTCCATCTCTAACATTCTCTTACCAATGTATCCACTGTCCCTCCTCTGCACATGTCCAAACCATCTCAATCTAGCCTCTCTATCTTTTTCTCCTAACCTTCCTGTCTGTGTTGTCCCTCTGATGACCTCATTCCTAATCCTGTCCATCCTGGTCACTCCTAAAGAGAATCTCAGCATCTTTAACTCTGCCACCTCCAGCTCTGCCTCCTGTCTTCTGCCTATCGCTAGTGTCTCTAAACCATACATCATAGCTGGTCTAACCACAGTCCTGTAAACCTTTCCCTTCACCTTAGCTGAAACTCTTCTATCACAAATCACTCCTGACACTTTTCTCCAGCTGTTCCACCCTGCCTGCACCCTATTCTTCACTTCTCTTC
>CAAKHB010007905.1:228459-240147 GCA_901007665.1 Aeoliscus strigatus | reverse complement strand
CGCGCGAGCAGTCCAACCAAAGTTAGCCAAAAAAAAGTTGCGGGGCTAGCGGGACGTGGACACCCGCGGGTGTTTGGCTAAAAAGTACCCGAGTGAGTGTTGTTGTCCGGCGGCGTGGAGGACGGTCGGTGAGCCAACCACAAGTGCACCAGCACGGCGACAGCACAGGGCGGCAGGACGAGCGCTAGCCTCCGCATGGACGGAGTCCTTCATTGAGCCGGGGCTGCCGGGAGCTGGTGGCGGCGCGGAGCCTCTTCCTGAGCCGCGGGACGGAGCGGTGTGGCGCACACCGCGGAGGGAGCGCTCCGTCCCTCTCACCGCCGCCTCATGTGTGCCTCCGCCGAGATGGAGAGCTGCACCAATGGGAGAAGAGGAGCCCTGCCGCGGTGCACTCTGGGACATGGAGTTTTAGGGCGCGTCGGGGAGTTGGAGCTATTTCTCGGCTGAATGTGAGCAGGTATAGAAGCCCCTTTCTGTCACAAAAACTATGAATGAATAAAATAAAAATAGTGAGAATAACAACAACAAAAATAATGGACAGTCCAAATTATGAGATAATACATCAAAATGATGATCTCATTAAATAATCAGACCACCACCATGAGACTATGTAATTGTTTTTTTTTAATCTCACCATTTTTTACCAAATTACCACGAAAAATGTTAATGTCAGAGTTTTATATACTGCCACAGCGTTTCTGACCCTGCGTTTACGTCAGTAGTTGGCAGGTGATGTTTTTTTATCCCACGTCGGTTCCCTACATCCCGTAGGCTCAAAAACTAAAAAACGATGTTCATGTTTGCGGGAGCAGGCGGTAAAAGAGTCAGAAATCGACTGGGAGTGGGATGAAAAAAACAGTTTGATGTGAAATGAAGCAAGTATAAAACAGAGAACAGGGAAAGATGGAAATTGATGATTCGCCGTGGCAACCCCTGAAGAGGGACAAGCCGAAACGAGAAGAAGAAGAAGAAGAAGAAGATGAAACAAGTATAAAATACAAACACTACCAACACTTCCATCCTCCCAGAACTCAGGTAGCTCGTTGTAGCTTTGCACATGAATCATTAAATGGGTCCATCGTGCTGAGAGGAGGATTTCATCCAACTCAGCACCGGTGGTTCTCCTTCCTCCTGCTGGTAAACATCTCACTTGTAGTGATCGGAATGAAGATCCTGTGTGGCAGAAATGTTGGACTACTGTCGAACCTGACAAAAAAAACAACAAAAACAGATCTAATGGAAAAGACAATTGTGCGTTTTTGCGTGTTTGTGTGAGTCGACGCTCCAGCAAAGCAGCGTTTTGCAACTGAGTACTGATAATCTCATTACTATTCTCATATATTTGATTTCCCGTCTTTGAAAAAGTGCTGGCACAGATTGTGGGTACGAGATGATCTGCTGCCCTGGGGATAATTACTTTCTTGACATTGTGTTATGGTTTTCCATGTGTTTGTTTGAAGGACCATTGTTTGTTTGCTCAACGCAGCCACAGGGGGGCGCCACCACACACCAGCGAACGCTCTCCTTCGCTGAAGAGAAATCGTTTGAGCATCGTTGGAGCTCTGTGGAAGGCCGAAGGCCGACGTATGCCACTGCATCAAGTCGATGACGTTTGCGTCACGTGACGTTCCCAGTTCTCGGAGCAGGACGTCTGCGTTTGTCCAGAGGCGATTTTTGACCGGTAAAGTGGAGCGCTAAATGATGCGGCTCATGTTGGAGTTACTGCGCTTGTAAAACATCGCTTGAACAGAAGAAAAAAAACGCTGATAACCGGAAGAAAAGGAAACATGGCGGCAAGATGGCGGCGCTACGTAAACAGATGCAGATGAACGCTCACAACGCCGTACGAGCCTCCGCTTCAACGCAAATGGGCCGTTACAGCCGCAGACTCTTCTGGTGAAAAAGAGTCGCCCCCTGCTGGCTGTTCCAAGCTTCCCTTTTGCGTTTTCGGCGGCCACGTCCGGTCTTTTATACAGTCGGTCGGGCAGAGCAATGAGTCAGGAACACATGGTCTTCGGCGTTTTCCTTTAATTCATATTATCCGTCAAAAGATTTACAAAGCTTGCGAATTAAATGCTTTCTCTTTTTTTTTTTTTTTTTTTTTACAAAAACAATCATACAATTTATGAACACGCCACCTGCACATCGTCGACTTGTCAACTCCAGCGAGATGAACATGTGCAGAGGAGCCTTCCCGGGAAGTCAGCGAGGAGGCATCATTCATGTGATCATAGTTCCCTCTGGTATAGATAGAAATAAATCCATGCAATACTCATCTCTACACGTTTACAGTTCTACGTTGAAGATTTGGCACCGAGCCTTTCGACGAGGTCAGTAAAAAGCACCCTGAAGTCGGTCGCAACTTTCGGGGAGGAAGTAAAGAATCGTCATCCTGAAATGACCCCTGGGAACAGCCCGACATGGTTTGTCGTCTGGCTGTTTCTGGAAGGTTCCAAGAAGGGAATGACTGGTAATTTCATGATTCCAAAATCCTGAACCTCTGACGGGAGAGGCATTTATAAACCGGCCCTTTACTGCTTAAATCCTTAAAAAATACTCAGATAGTATCAACAAGTGCATGACTTATAAATATTTGTTCTAAATATTGTAGAAGCTCAGGAGCACGACACGTCATGTAGCTGTCAGTGCTGTACGACAAATAGTCAGTAATACTACTAAGAAGAACAACGATCAGAACAATTCATCGGAAAAATCAGCAAACGCTATCTAATAACCATGTGCTTTCTCTTCCCAATGAAAAGAGGAGGTGTGTGTGGGGGGGGGGGGGGGGGGGGGCGATGGCACGGAAACAAACTGTACACGGGGAACGACGTCCGCCCCTCGGAACCGGAGGAACGTGCCCGCCCTGAGAGGTCAAAGGCCTCAGGAAACATGTCCCAGAAAACGAATGAAACACCCCCTCGAAGAAACCCGTCCGGCGTGACCGGCGTCAGTCGAACAGAAGGAGGATTTGTGACGCACGAACACGCTCCGAGAACACAAACACCGTTATTCACCGGCAGCCGTCTCCTTACGTGGTCATTTTACTACGAGATCAGATTTTTGTTTTTTGGCTCCAACCGAATCGGTTCACAGCTGAAACGTGTGGGTGACAGGTTGAAACAGAAACCGGCAGCGAGGGAGGGGCTGGCGCTTTCAGTAGGTGTTGCTACAAACAGTCGAGATGCAGACAATCCAATTATGGCCAGAAGATGATACAAAGATTTTGTTGTTGTTGAATTGGAAAGACGCTGGGCGGGTTTGTGTTTCCTGAGACACGTTCAGATTCAGCACGGAACCCCCCCCACCACAAAAAAAAAACAACAACACATCTCTGATCTCATTCAGCACTGAGCAAGGCTGTTCTCTAATAACAAAGCAATAACAAACCTATTTAACAAGACATGATTCGCTCACTGCGCGGCCCGTTTCATAGCTGACCCCCCCCCCACACACACACACACGCACACACACACCCTCCAGGGCCGAGCTGACCAACAGCGGCCACCGGCGAAACCCAACTGGACGCCCCGGGCCGGTAGCTTCAGGTGCGGTGGGGACAGGAAGACGCCCCGGCGCGTGCAGCTCTACGGGCGGCGGCTCATCAGAGGATGGCGCAGAAGAACTTCTTCTCCCGGAACGGGTTCTCGGAGGCGGGGACGGGCACGATGAGGGGGTCCTCGCGTATGTGGGCGTCGCAGTACGCCATCAGGTCGGCGGCCGCTTTGGACACCTGGCAGGGAGACAGGAGGCGCACAGGTGACTGGATGGAGACACACACACACACACACACACACACACACACACACACACACACACACACACGACCCCGAATGCAGATACATTTACACCAGCACTAGCGTACCGTAATGACACAACTATTAAAAAAAACGGTTCCTGAAAGCTGAGAAGTGTCACTCGGTTCCTCCGAGCTAGAAGGAGAAAACGTCCATCGGTTCCTGGAAAACGAGAGCAGCCATGTTGCTGTCATTACGGTAATCCTATTCATTACCGTAATGACAGCAACTTGGCCACGGTTGTCTCCTTCTAGCTCCTTCTTCACCCCAGGTAGAGGGACCGAGTGACACCTCTCAGCTTTCAGGAACTGTTGGATGCTTTCTGATAGGTGCAGTAGTTGTGTAATTACGGTACTGCAGCGTATGCTAACGTGGCTGTAGCATCGTGGACACTGTTGGCGCTCGTCCTCCTGGAGCGTTTACGACCGGCTCACATCAACCTGAACATGGGTGATGATGACGCTCAGCACCAAAATGATGAAAAGTTCTGTGCTGGTCGGTTCCCATGGCAACCAGGCTAAAAACCCTTTCAACAGCCTCAGGCAGGAGGACGACACTGTTCTTCCGCACGAGTGACACAAGCTGACACACACACACAGACACACACACTCTGAAGCATCGTTTCTGTTTCAGTGGTGGATCAACATCCATGAACTTTTTAACCCAACTGTCAAAATACAACAAAAAACTTGATTTGTTTTCACACATGGTGCCGACAAAGATAAATGTGTATATTTGTACCAGGCAGAGTGAAAATCCTCCGGATGAAACGATGTGAGAAGCAGCGGAGGTCCGACTCCAGGAGAAACCGTGTTTTAATTTCACAGGATCCGGAGGCGAACATGTCGGACACCTCTCCGGTCCCCCTGCGTCCGTCTCTGTCAGACGTCTGCCGGCGTCACGCTCGGCATCCGTCCGAACTCGTCACGTCTCAGCTGATAGGTCGGAAAAATACAACGCCACATCTTTCCTCCCGCAGGCGGAATCCTGGGGCCCGTTGTCGGTCCCGAAATGAAGAAAACTGCAGAGTTCAGAGTTCACTGATGACCCGAATTGACCCACATGACACTTGAGAGACGTTTTCTCAGTTTTCTGTCAGTTTACAGCTACACTGCCAAATCATACTCATTTTGTCTAATTTCTAATCGAAATGTCTAATTTCTAGTTGAAAAATCTCTTTGCTCTTAAAATCAGACACATCACCTGAAGAATGAGCTCATTTCCTTTTTCAAGGGGAAAACAATTGTGCTGATTTTTTCTGCTTATTTCAAGTGAAAATTCTCTTGAAACAATTGAAGAATGTCTCAAAACAAGTCAACATGTCTGGCGATGTGTCTGAATTGAAGCGTAATGAGATTTTCTGGCTGTTATGACGAGAAAGAAGATAAATGTTCTTGGTATTTGAGTTCATTAACAAGATCATGGAACAAACTCAGTTTCTTACTAAAGCTGCTTTCTGGAACCCCGCGAGCCCTTGAATTTAAAACCAAGCAGTGGTTTGAGTCGAAAGCAGCCAGGCAGCACCTGGTCGGGTTCAATCAGTCTGAGCCGACAGCGGCCTCCATCTGATGTGTTGTTCAGGACGCTGACGTCGCTGCCACACGACACGCGGTTACATTTCAGGAAACAACGGTTACATTTCCTTTTCCTTTTCCTTGTTTTTTTTTTTTGTTATTGACAGAGAATTCAATCGCTGGAGGAACGACAAAGTGGAGTCATTGGACACAGACTCACAAAAACCTCCTCACGATCAAACTAACTGCATTTCTTTGATTATGGCGGCGTTTTCTGGGCCACAGTGCCCCCCGGAGGAGATACATGGTATTGCACAACAGTGTGTAATTAACGCAACAGCCCCATGATGGAGGAAGAGTCCGTCTCATTAGCTCACATCGCTCTCCTCTGGCTGATTGAGCAATTAATGAGAGCGGTGATCCCTCCCACCACCACCACACACACTCACTCCCAGTGACGTCTGCTTGGGGGGCCCTGGGGGTTACTCCGTCATGTGACAACAAATTACTGCTAAGAGGACGGAAACCTTCACGTTTGCTTTCGACAGCGCCGGTCAGAATGAAAACAGGTGCGAGATGAAAAACTGTCTTTGTTCTGAGGAGACGAAACCGACATCCAGATTGATTCTGGATCTCTCCGCCCGGCTTCGTCTGCGGCGCCGCGGCCCAGACACATACTTCCTAGTCCTACTACTAGTAATAATACCAACAATGAACAGAATTCAACGTGTCGGTCCTCTGCTGAGGGTGTGTGAGGACCATCGCTGTCACGGAGTGAGTGAGGAACAACAGGTGACGGCGTTGTGATCGTCAACAGAGCAGGACGTTGGTATTCAAATACGTCAGAGGTCGGAGGTCGGCGGAAAAGACTCATTTGGAACTAGTTTCCTTCTAAACGGATCATTTCAGAATAAAACGGCGAGACGAGTAAATGTCACGTTTGGGTGTAAAAAGGTTCCAAAACAGTCGAATGAGGTTGTTGTGGAAATATAAGTAAACAAAGTAAACAAAAATAGATCAGCCTACAATAGTGTGTGTGTGTGTGTGTGTGTGTGTGTGTGTGTGTGTGTGTGTTCACATCCACAGCAAAAACTCACAAAACACATATTTTTCACTTTTCACTTTCGATTTCCCCCTGAAACAAACAAGGTGTTTTGCTTGTAATAAGTAACTGGTGGGTTTCTATTAATAATAATAACAACAATAATAAACAATAATACTACCAATACATGTTTTAATCACACCACAGTCCGTTGTAAGCTACATCTAGGGCAGGCTAATGTCAACCAAGTCTTATATTGAGTTTTTCAATTTTGACTACACAATAAGACAGACATTCTTGGTAGGACTTTGGATGTTCTCAGGGTGGACGCCTCGTACCTTTATCCTGTCCATGCACGCCTCCATCTTCAGCTGCTCCACAGCTTTCCTGGCCTGGGAGATGCTGGCGGTGCTGTTGTTGGCGATGCCGTCCTTCATGCTGCTCCTGCGTGCAGAGAGGAATCAGTGATCAGAAAGTCCAACCCCCGCCCCCCCCGCTGACCATGTGCCTGTCGGTGTGTGTGTGTGTGTGTGTGTGTGTGTGTGTGTGTGTGTGTGCTGCTGCTGCTCGCTGCCTCAAAAAAGCCAGAAACATCCTCAAAGACTTCCCACCCTGGACACTCTTGTTGTTCTGTTTTTGTTGAGTAAATGCTGCTGATGGAACCAGGACCAGATGATTAAGTGTTGGCCGTGTTCTGGAACCTTCTGGATTCAGGAATCTGTTGAAGGATTCTTCCTCATTGTCAGACATCTGTGTCTAGAATCCAACAGCAGCGGTGGACTGTCTCTGTGGTCCAGTGGTTAGTGGGTCTGTCTGTTAACACAAAGGTCGGGGGTTGGAGCCCACCCAGGGACGGAGGGTTGTTTTTGGTTTTACTATTGAAATAAACAAGAAAACCAAGAGGTCAGAGGTCATGATTTGTGTTTCTAATTATTTCTATTTCATTACTACCATATTATTTATATTGGTATTTTAGTTTTTATACGTCTTTGACTCTTAGTGATGATCAATGAATTTATTACAGTGGTTATGGTGGAAGTGAACTGATCGGAGGAGGTCTGAGCCCCCCCGAGTCTATTTTTTAGGGTTGTCTCGTGTTGTCCTCTGGAAGGCGCCACCGCTCACTTCAGTCACGCACATCGAGACGTCAGGACGGTCGCCGTCCCACCCCGCCCTCGACACCACAGGTGCCATTCTGCACCCTCAGTGATGCGTTTGAGCACTTTATCTACAGAGACTGCATCCTAATGTGTGTGCTTGACAGACAGTGACAATAAAGGAACTGGTGTGTGTGTGTGTGTGTGTGTGTGTGTGTGTGTGTGTGTGTGTTATTAACTTCTGGACGTACTGCCCTGGAGGAACATCTGTCCTCAACTTTGAGTGATTCGTCAGCCTGCATGTGTCTAACAGGCTCGTGTTTGGCCCCTTGACCCGTTCTCACACACCCACACACACACACACGCACACACACACAATTCAAAGCTTTGTTTCCTCTCTGAACACAAACTGTGGATGTGAAATGAGATTGTTTTGCAGATGCTTTGCTGATTTTCATCCTCAGCCTTTGACGTTCATGGCTCTGGAGCCACTTCATGGATTTTTTTTTCCCAGGCAGCAGGAAGCTGCAGGCCCACTGAGGTTTCCCCTCCGATTCATCCACAGCGAGGAGCGTTTCTGCAGGCTGGTCTGGAAATGATGCACATCTGCCAAACACTCATTTCTGATTCAATATGAGGGAACAAACACACACACACACACACACAGATAGATAGAGAGAGATGAAGAGAGAGAGAGAGAGAGAGAGAGAGAGAGAGAGAGAGAGATGGGGCCTGCCTGGAGATCAGAAACAAACACACACGCACACACAGGAGCAAACAGAAAGGGGCAGATGAAGACGTCTTCCTGCCGGTGGAGCAGAGGAGGGCTCCTACCTGAAACGGGTTCCAATCTGGAGAATTCCGGGTTGACTCCACCCTGCACACTCACACACACACACACACACACACACACACGCACCCACCAACTCACCCACCCACCCACACTCACTCGCTCGCTCACTCACGCGCACAAAGATGGTCTGTCAAATGAAGGAGGAAGAGGAGGAAGAGGAGGAAATCCCAGCCGGGCTTCGCTCTGGACTGTGTCCGAAAACAGGTGGATCCCGGCGGGTGAAACCGCAGCGAGTCGTGCGTGTTCCGTGTGGGAAGGACCGAGCGCAGCCGAGCGGAGCTGTTAAGCGTCCAGCAGGGGGGGAAACCTCCGGATGACGATCACATCCACCGGAGCATCAGCATCAGCATCCGCATCCGCATCCGCAGCGGCCGGAGAGCCAACCGTCAGCGCTCCTACGGGCCCTGAACGCACCGTCCGTTCGTCCGAATGACACGTATCGCGCCGTTTGTCAGATCGCCGCAGAAAACACACAGACCTGCAGGTTTCCCCCCCGTTCCAGTTGACATCAGCTTTGACATCACAGCCCCGCCCCCTTCATAGTATCTGCTGGGCCTCAGCCCGAACTCATCTGACAGGAAGTGATAGAAAAGAACTAAAATATCGTGTTATTGGACTGGACACATTTAGACGTAGAAACATGGAGCTATTTCCGGCTGGACCCTGGGACTCCACATTAAAGCTCTGAGGTTCATCCTCCCACATCATGTAGGTGGAAATCCGATGTGGCACGTTTGTGACGTCACACATCTTTCTGGTAGCCCCGCCTCCTGATTCAGCATTCAAACAATGCACCTGTCATTACCCGATCCGTGAAGGAAACCCCCAACATAACACCACTTCCGGTCACCTCCATTGTTTGACGACAGTTTGACGATCTCCGAAGACACAATTTGCCCCATATATTAGATATTCTTTACCAAAAAGCAAGAACACACCATAAACAAGGAATACGGATTTATCTAATTGGTGAAACTGTAACAACATAAACATACTTATTTCATTATAAATATGTACATAACCTACGTTGTATTCGAAAGAAGTTATAAAAGTAAAATGCCGTAAACTACGGGAAGTAGCCGGGTTTTGCACATGGGCAGAAGGAAACAAAACAAATGGGGTTTCCTGACAGTTGGGACACAGAACGTTCACCCTGCAAAAATTCTACTAAGACAACCATTCTAACCAGGAAAATGTGTCTTACTTCTGATCAAAATGTCTCATTTTCAGTCATAAAATGTCTTTACACTTATAGTAAGATACAGCACTTGAAAAAGTAATTTTTAGACAATTTTTCACTTGTTTCGAGCATATTTTCATTTAATTAAGTAAATAAAGCAAGTGGGTTTTTTTTCTTATTACAATTAATGACAGATTTCTCTGCTTATTTCAAGTGTAAATATATAGTGTTTGAAACAAGTCTAGAAACAAGCGACCTTTCCAGGTGATGTGTCTGATTTTAAGCGTGAAGACATTTAATAACTAGTAATAAGACTAATATTCTTGATAGTTTTTTCAATGTACAGGCAATTAAGAGTGACCAATTAAACTCAGCATGCTTTTGGAAGTGGGAGGAAGCCCGAGTACCCGGAGAGAACCCCCACAGACACGGGTAGAGCATGCAAACCGTAAAGACGTAACAAAAAGAAAATTGAACTGGACAGCAGCTTCAAATTTAAAGTGGGAATGCTGATTTCCTCTTCAATTAGACGCCCTCAAATGCATCTTTGAACCCCAAAAGAATCAGAAATCAAAGTCAAAGGACAGGGTGGAGTAATACTTGTTGAAATATTTATATATATATATCTATATATTTATATATTTATAATATACTCATCATCACTTGGTTTGTTCATACACTCACATATATACAAAGAGGAAAAATAACATTCAGAATTCAAACTGCTCGACCAGCCGGAGCGATCCATTCACCCAGAACACAACAGGCTGACTTGATGCATAGCTTAAGGTGTCGGAGGAAAACATTTCCATCTGTCTGAGAGCACAAAAATCACCCAGTAGCGCTTTCCCTTCCGGCTTCTGTCGCGTTCTGCAAAGGGAAAACACACGTTACGACGTCACGTACGAGAGCAAAGAGACGTACGCACACGTCCGCACGGTAAACGAGGTTGGGGAGGAGCGACGGGGACGAAAGCACAAGAGAACCAAGACAGGAACGACGTTGGAAAAGAAATATTCCCTTTTCTCGTAAACAACTGTTAAAACGTAAGACACCGTTGTCGTCACACGCGGCTCGCTGCTGCGACTCGCTTCACAACGGAGTTCCTATCAACCCCCAACGGAAACGGACGACTGCAACGAGACTGTGTGTGTGTGTGTGAGATCCATTTAGTGGAATCAAGTCAAAGCTCAGTTTAACCTTTCAACACCGACAGTTTCCCCCGGCGATACATTCATGCTAGCATATGTTGGAGGGGCATCATTACGTGACTTTTTTTCTGTGTGCAAATAGTCATGTAATTACGGTACTCCCAAGTATTCTAGCATGAATGTATCGGAAGGTGCTTTGACTACAATTTCACACACTAACATATTAAAAGTGCAGTCAGTTGTGTGGGAATGTAAAGAAGAGAGAGACAGAGACAGACGGATGGACGGAGTAGATCTGCTGCTACCTGCAGAGATGCTGAGGTGCGTTCAGGGACTCCTGTCCTGTCTGCTTGGACGCTTAAATGGAGTTTTGTCAGTGAAGTGAGAGGGTGGACACCGCAAAAAGTCTAAATCTGACTGAGAATCTTTGGCTTATTTCTGATCAAAACGTCTCATTTTTGGAAAAAAAAATCTTTACACTTTAAAATAAGAGCTCACCTGAAAGAGTGAAAGACTTATTTTTTGACAATTTTCACTTCTTTCAAGCAAATGTTCTTAGAAAAAAAGTAGTGAAATCTGCCAAGTGTTTTATTATTAATATTACAAACAAATCTTGCTGCAGATTTTTAAGGGAAAATTTTCTTGAATCAAGTGAAAAGGCCTAAAAACACGGTTTTATGCCTATAAATGAGACTTCCTGATGAGAAATAAGAATCTTTATTCTTGGTAAGACTTTGCAGCCTGAAGCGGAGGAGGAGAAAAGGACCGATGATCCTCGGCGGTGTGTTCTGCTGAACGAATCAACCCGCCGTTCATCCAGTCACATTCGGTCGCATGCAAAACGTAAGACGGAACAATAGGCGACACACGGAAACGACTTCCCCGTCTCTTCTCCCGACTCGGACCCGAAGCGGAGCGAGGACGCGACTCCGGTGCTCAGACGCTGAGTGGAGGCGACAGCTCAGCGGAGCGGCGTCTCACTCCCACAGAGAGGGACGCTCCCTCCTGGCGACTGCAGTCTGTGAGACGTCACACTGCATGCGGGGAGGGGGGG
>CAAKHB010007905.1:181932-221226 GCA_901007665.1 Aeoliscus strigatus | reverse complement strand
AGGACACAAAGCGCCCCGCCGTTAAACGCCGGCAGACTGGAGTCACATCGTTCCGAGCAGAGAATCCGTCCTCTGGCTTTACCTGGCTGTCATGAGCGTCCGCAGCGTTGTCCTCCACAAAGTACATCCCAGACTTCCCTGTGAGACAACACCGCAGTGAGTCAATTTGTCAAGTTACAATGTCCGTCTTTGTGCCTCGTAACTGTCTGCGGATATGAAGTGCGGAGCAGCTGCAGCGACAGGCAGCGTCTTACCCAGGAGGAGCTCTCCTGCCGTCTCTCTGGAGGGGGCCACGCTGACACACCGCCTGGTGAACCTGGCCAGAGACAGAAGACGTTCCTCAAACATCAGAACAAAGCCGATTACACATTCATACACCACGTTCTGAGCATCCCGCTTCTCTACGAGCGTTACGCCACAAAAACTTTCTTTAAACAAGTAAAATTTCCAGTCTTGAACTAATCGTTAGTCGTTTTGGACTAAAAGAATGTATATTCTTTTTGTCTGAGGGAATATTTAAGATTTTCCCAATTTGTAGTAAGATTTGCTCAAATATTGCCATATCTTAAAATAGTGACAAATAAATGTAGAAAAACTTCACTTGGAACAAGTAAATTTGTCTAAAAAGTAAAGATTTCACATTACTTTTTCGTCATTATTAATTTATACATAGAACTAAAATTATTATTATTAACAGAGCAAAGCTATTTAGATGAATAAACAGTGATACATATACACATATATATATATATATATATAGCATAAATTTGTGTTTATTAACAGTTCATTAACTTCAACATTGGAATTTCTTGAAAAGATGTCAAATACTTAATCAGATCTCAAATACTTAATCTTACTTAAATTTCGATTTTTCAGGCTCGTGGAAAGCATGAGAGCGGAAGGGGATGATACCTGATGGGCTCGCTGGTGGCTTTGTCTTTCACAGTGGAGGAGAAGGACGAGTGAGTCTTGTCCTCAAACAGGAAAGACAGCGGGGGCTTGACTGCATCTGAACAAAAGGAGCCGAGATCAGTGACGACGACAAGCGCAGACGATGAGACACAATGTGACCGCGGGGCGATTTCTCACCTTCATGCTTCCGTCGGTCCTTCAGCAGGTACTTGTTGGGGATGGTGAGGTAGCATCTCTGCAGCCGCCGGCGCTCTCGGTTCGGCCCTTCAGTGGGATCCAGCTGCCAGGATGTCGGGTATGACGTCTGGTCGTACCACACGGCACTGAAACGGAACGTGAAGAACAGGGCTACTCAGGTTCACGCAAACGTCACGTCAAGGGTAAAAATAACAAACACTTTCACACGACGTGGCGTATTGATGAGGAAAAAGAGAATTTACGAGGTCAAATCAAAGATTTCTCAGGTGAAAATGGATTTGCAGCTGAAGCCTTTTGACGTTTGACCTCATGTCTTTGCAGACTCAGACACGGAAACAGCTGGAACCGGATGGTTCTCCATTCATTTGCCACAACTGAGCCGTGAATGTCTGAGATGATCTCTTTTTAGTCGACACGCACCACGGGTAAACATAAGTCGCAGCCAACAAATACCTTCAGTGTCACAGTGATTAACACTATTTGGTGTTTTACGGCCCCGTGACAGACACATTTCCATGCCCACCGGTCGTGTGTGAGTTGCTGCACCAGCTCCTGCCAGTGTCTGCTGGCGCTCAGGTCCGTCTTGTACAGTCCCCTGATGTGCTGGATGACTTTCTTTCTCTCCATGCCTTGTCGCAGAGACACATTCTGAGTGATGTCAGCCGCGATCTTTGAAATATCTTTGGATTTTCCATCCAGCCTCTGGAGAAGACTGCGCAAAAGTAAATGAGTGGATGAACGAAGATTATAATTGTTGTATTTCATTGAGCTCAATATCAGGCAGAGACATACTTCCTCTGAGTGTTGGTCATTTTCTTTTCCCAAGCAGCTTTGCTGGTTTTCTCCTCTGCTTCATATTTTAATTTTTCCTGTATGAACAGAGTTTTACATCAACACTGTAAATACACTGCAAAAACTCAAAATCTATTAGTCTTACTTCCAGTCAAGAAATCTCTTTGCACTTCAAGTAACTTTTCACTTTTCACTCAAATTTTCACTTCAAAACGGAAAAAGCAAGATTGACGTAAGATTTTTTTGTAATAACAAAAATAAAAATAGATAAAATACTTTTTTCTATTTCACATGAAAATTGACAAGTTATGCGTCTTACTTTAAGTGCAAAGAAATTAGACATTTTGATTAGAAATAAGACAAATACAAGCAATACAAGCATGCACAGAAATTCATCCTCGATGCTGCTGAACTGACAAACAGGGGAATTCAGTTTTTACCTCTTTGATGGCCTTGAGCAAATCCTGCTTGTGTGGCGCGTTGGGTGGGATGCAGCGATGTCCGCAGAGCTTGAGCGAGGTCATGAACACGCCCACGGCATTCTGCTCGTCTTTGCTGAGGCTGTCCTTGTGATCGTGCAGCATCTCGTACAGGTACAGCGACAACTTGGGCCCGTGCTGCGACACAAGAGTGTGGGGAGAGAGCAGATTCAAGACGAAGAAGGACACAGGATGAACGAGGCCTCACACGGCAGTGGAAGTCGGCTGACAAAGAGTGTGTGACACCTGAGTTATTTATCACACACCACTGCACAATAATGTACAGTTTTTTAAATTAATGACGCGTCTTCATGCCATTTACAATTCACAATGCCACTGCACAGCTTTCTCGGAACACTTGTTGATGTTGATATCAAGGCATACACAGAGCAGCTGTAGTACTATGACAAAATAAAGCTCTTTGATTGTATTTGCTAACAAAAAGGTGCCACTGACCTCTAGACCTGGGCTGAGACTCTCCTTTAGGATATCCAAGTGTCTGGGGTCAAACACGAAGTCCAGCGCCTCCTTCCTGTCCGACAGCGGACGAGCAGGGCTCAGCGTGTGCACCAGCAGCCGACCGATTTGGACCCGAAAGGTGTCCCGACATGACCACAGGATCCTCCGCCACATCTGATTGGGGGCTCCACCTCGGCCTGTGCTTCCCTGTGAATCCACAGACAGAGGTCAGCTGAGACACACACACGATATGTGATTTAGTCACACTGTCTATTTGTGTATAACGCTTTAATTCAGTCCAAGTCCAAGATTCCAAGTGCAACATGTGAATCCACTTGCAACGGAATGTTCCAGCAACAGTCCAGTTCACTCTGAGGAACTGAGCTGCGACTGCTCACTGTGGCCTAATGTAAACTACAGTCGTTTCCACAGCAACGGGTGCTTTGTCATGTGTCATTCTGGAGTTTTTTTTGGAGGAGGTTTTTGGAGCTAAGGCTGTGAAGACGCGGTTGCCCTTCAGAAGGATTCAGCGCATCGTTCTTGTCCTCTGTTCATGTTTGTAGCTGGATATGTCACACAGCCACAGACACCCCAAGTGTGTCCCCGTCGCCAGCTCGCAGCTGATTGGTCAGAACGTGAGCAATGGTCTGAACCATTATTAATGATTGAAGCAGGTCGAATCCTCTGGAACTTCTTTGGTCTGGACTGGCCTTGAAGGGCATGGATGTCTTCCATCGGGGGCAAAGCAGACCAACATCAAGTTTCTCCAAGGGAAATGGTGTAGTGGAGTAAACCTCAGAGGACCAGGAACACAGGAATAATACCTGAATAATAAAATGTACATACTGTGCATGCACACAGAAGGTAAAAGGGTTTTCTAGTCGTACCAGGCTGATTTTAATCCCGTCCATCATGAGTCTGAGGATGTCTGTCTGGAGACTCTTCTTGCTCGCCGGTGGCAGTGTGAAGGGAGTAGGTGAGTGCGGGACAGAGGCGGAGCCGCTGTCTTCTTGTGTTTGATCGCCTGGATCTGGTGTGAGAAGCTGTTGGTCTGGTGAGTCGGGAATATTCAGCAGGTCAAATAAATCCTGACTCACGTCTGAAACACAGGATTGGACAGAGAGTTAGTTCCTTAGCTGGTGCGGCAACACGCAGGAAGTGAGCTTTTCCTGGGCTCACCGTGGTAAATGAGTCTGTTGACGGCGAGCACCACCAGCCTCTGCAGCCGCTGGACAAACTCGGTCTCACTGGCACGAATGGGGTTTTCCTGGCTCATCCTCCTCTGCATCATCTGGTTGAGCTCATCACTGGCTACTGAGCGCATCCGCATCAGCAGAGAGTCAGTCTGGGCCAGAGAGAAGCGGCGGCGGCGGCCTGCAAGCACAACATGGGGTGAACCCAAATTCAGTGCTGGTGATTTGTAGCTGACATGCTGCTTTTCCTTTCATGTTCACAGTGAGGATATGAAAGGAACAAACAAAAATCACAGCACTGCAAAAACTGTGAATCTTACCAAGAATATTTGTCTTATTTCTTGTCAAAATAAAATAAAATGTCTTTAGAACAAGGGTATTTATACCGTTCTTACTTGTTTTCAAGCTAATTTTCTTTTTAAGTGAAAATGTTGCTTGAATCAAGTGAACATTGTCTAAAATCAAATTTATTTACTATTTATTTTAAGTTTTTACATGGAAGGAGATTTTTGAAACAGAGATTTGACATTATGATTAGAAATAGACAAATATTCTTGATTAGATTCTGAATTTTTGCAGTGAGAACACAGAGGATGCTTCAGATTCACCGATCAGAATCATCTGTGCAGAAAATGCTTAATAATGATATCGTTAAGCATTCATTGAAAAAACAAAAACAAAAAAAAAAAAACGCATGCAAAAGCACCAGTAGCACATGAGAGTACTGGGCAGAATTAACCCACAAGTGAGATCTGGACAAATGGTGAGTTCACTGCAACTTTGGGAGGCCAATCCCCTGTCAGGGAGGAGGTACTCGGCTGAGCATGGCCGTCCCAGCTACCTGCTTCAGAGTGGAGCATGTAGGATGGAGCTCCAGAGGGGGAGGGGAGGGGGGAGTCCTGGGACAGGAAGCTGAAGGAGGGGGACAGGGGGATCTGGCCGTAGGAGCAGTAGTGCTGCCTGGGGATGCGGGGTATAATGGAGTCTTTCATGGCAATGGAACCTTCGGATCGGGATGAGGAATGAAATACACAGGTGAGAGTGGAGACGGGAAAACATGGAGACGAATTGTACCTGGATCACAACCGCCGCGGATCAAATGGCAATTCATGCTTCACCAGACGGAAAGGCTCACCTGCAATGCTCTTCCGTTTCTGATAGATGGCGTGATGTGGAGAGCTTGGCGCGTTGACAGAGCCGCTCAGCTTCTGAGGCTCCTGATTGGCTGTCGTCCTTATGAATTCAATCGCGGACTGAAGGACGCGAAACTGCAGCGCCACAGCCATTTCTGGAGAAACGAGAGAGAGGGGAAAAAAGTGTTAGATGTTGGACCATTACTCCTCAAGGGTGCCTGTTTTCTGATTGCACATATAATCAGGTAATTAAGGTACTCCAAAGTATGCTAATGCTAATGTAGCGCTGACAATACTGGTGTCAATGGTGAAAGTACAGGTCTGCTCTTTGTGTATTTATTTTTTAAATGAGTTTAAACTAGTTTTAGATTCTGTTTTCCAATGGTATATTCTAACTTCTTTATCATGAGTAGTATTTTATTTGTATATATTCCATCTTTATACCTTAACGCTAGTTATTATCTTTATTGCTGATACGCAAGAACTTCCCTCGCAGGAAGTATGTAGGTCCATCAGTGTCTGACATAATGGTGCCATGTTTGGGGCTCAGGTTCTCATCCTTTATACGACTAACGGCACAAAGATATTCTTCAATATGCAATTACAGTGAAAAATGAGAGAACTGACTTTGCCCCACTCTGCCCCCTTGCAGTTGTAGATAATGGGGCGACGGTGACGTGTGTACCAAATCTGCTGCCTCACCCTGTGTGCGGCGCATCTTGCTGGTCTGCATGAAACCCAGCAAGGTGATGAGGTCCTCGATGATGCGGAAGTACTGGGACCCCGAGGAGCTGCAGGAGTGGATGGTCACAGCCACCAGCAGCTGCTGGATGTCACACACCAGCAGCTTGTAGTCATTCAGGGGAATACTACCAACGAGACAAAGACGAGAGAGACGACATGATTCCACCGCAGCAGAGAGACAGTTAATCCAGAGATCAACAATTCAACACCAACGGTATCGCTGCCGACACGTTTGTGCTACCGTACCTGAAAGTACCGTAATTATGCTATTTGCGAAAAGAAAATGTCGCGCGGTTCCTGAAAGCTGAGAAGTCGCAGTTGGGTTCCTCTACCTGAAGAAGGGGAAAACGTCAATCAGTGCCTGAACATTGAGAAGTTGCACTTAACATCCAAATTGCTGTCAGTATGGTATTGACTCACCAACAGAGTGAATGGGATTACCGTAATGACAACAACATGGCTGTTCTCAACTTTCAGGAACTGATGGATGTTTTCGCCACCAGGTTGAGGAACGGAGTGCAGCTTTTTTTCTGACGGTTTTGTGTAATCACGGTACTCCAAAGTATGCTAGCACGAATGTGTTGTGTTAAAAGACAGCTCATGGAGGTGGTCTGTTCCAGGAGCCCTACCCGTTCTCCATGCCATTGAGGGTGGAGAGGGTGTTGAAGAGCACGTAGAGGAGCCCGTGGTCGAGCAGGATGTCGGCCAGCTTGGGGCAGGCGTTGAGCAGCTGCAGCAGCATGCACAGGATGTTGTGAACCAGGGAGTTCTCGTACAGGGAGTTCTCAATGAGACCCAACACCGGAATGATGCAGCGCTTTGTGAAGGGTGAGATGTTTTCCATTTCCTCCAGATCCAGACTAGAGTCATGGAGAAAACATGTTTCAGATGAAGTGTCTTCAGTGTTTGTCATAAGGATGAAGTAGGTTTCGTTTGCTCACTCTTCCTCCAGGCCCACCGGACGTCCAAACAGCATCTCCAGGAAGCATTCGAGGAGCCCCTGGCTGCCCTGGTGGACATACAGCTGGTTGGCCAGCAGGGAGAAGCCATGGTTCTTCAGGAACTTCTCCTTCTGCTCCTTGTGGGCTCGGCTGAAATAGGCGTCCAGCAGCTGGGAGACGACAACGTACAACGAGAAGTCGCCATTGTAAAAAGCAAAATCTAAGAAGGGAGAAGCTTGTTTTTTGACTTCTGATCTGGTAGTTTATGTTTTAAACTATCTTGTCACTCACAGGCTTACCACATACTGCAAATTCTTGAATATTTTGTCTTTATCAGGAAATATACACTCGCTTTCAGTCCAAACACACTGGTTTTAAGAAAATTATGGGTTCAAGACTCCATATTTTTACTTACGGTTCAATTTAAGGCTGCTTGATTCAGTCACTTGAGTTCGCATTCTCTGAAAAATTCTCTGACAGTCTCGCTGGCTGTGAAGTGTTTGGGAAAACATGGTCCACTAAATGTTGAGTGTGTGTGTGTGTGTGTGAACGTCAGACGTGAAAAGATTCTAAGTTGGCTGTTACTGACCAAACCTGAACAAACCGACCTTCATGACGCCTTGCTGGATGAGCGGGGACGAGTGGTTGACCAGGACAATGAGGGCGTCTGGCTGGATGAGTTTGTCCATCACTTCCTCCAGCATGAGGTCGGGCAGCAGCAGCAGGACGCCCCTCAGGAGGTCGTAGAGTCCACAGCAGATGAGCACCAGGCAGTCCTCTGTACTGGACCTGAGACACACACTCACTCGTTTGTTATGGTCCAAAACACACTTCCTGCAGACATCAGGGAAGCCCATGCCTCAAAGGTTTCAAAGACAAAGCTTCAAACCAACTCTTTTACACACACTTTTAACTAGCTTGCACCTGCATGTCATTTATACTGTGTTAATGTCCTTTAATTGTATCGTTTTTTTACATTTTAATGTCTTTAATTCTATTTGTACTTTGATTTGTATGTGTGTATGAAAGGTGCTAGACAAATAAAGTTTATTATTATTATTGTCATTATCATGGCTCATAGTCAAAGTGACACTGAGGATTCCCCAAGTTACACTGTGTGAGAACAGATGTTCTGGGGAAGCAGACTGGGAAAGGAAAACCGATCATTCTCCAAAGACAAGTCAGTCTCACTTCTTGTCAAAAACCTCTTTAGACTTAGAAAAAAAAGACATCACCAAAAAAAGTAACTCATTTGAATTTTTTTTAGTTGTACATTTAGTTAGTAATAAGATTTTTATGAGAAATAAGACAAATCTTCTAAGTACGATTGTGAGTTTTTACAGTGTGTACCATCCAAACAACACCAATGTCAAACCCAATGATTCGTGAACACATTAAATGACAGCACCTGTCGTTGGACTCGGTCTTGCTGTGCGTCCTCTCGTAGCCGGGTGAATACGTGTAGCTCTCCCAGTCTTCAGGCATGGAGCTCCGGTCAGCTGCCGTGGGCCAGCGACCGATTGCCAGTGACCCGTTGGAGGCAGGGAAGGCTAGCCCCAGACTGGCCAGGTTGCTGTGGCTCCTCTGGAAGGACTGGATGCCCTTCAGGCTGTCGGGGCGGCGCGGCGCTTCGTCACTGGCCCAGTCGAACCTGTCGTCGGATTCGGTGACGCCCACGCTGCCCTCTGCCAGGCTATCCACCTCCGCCGCCTCGTCCCGCTCCTCCTCCACACTGATGGACGGGGTGCGCCAAGCTCCTTCCTCACCTGTTTCCCTCGATTCACAAATGGTCTTCGCCGATTCGCAACTGCTCAGTAGCTGCTCGTCACCTGCGGCCTTCTTGAGCGTCTCTGTGCTGCCCAGCGTCTGCAGAGCGCCAAGCGGCGCCCCGGCAGCGCTCGCCTCGTTTGACCCGCCCTGCCCGAGGCGAGGTGTCAGCAGAGGGGACGTGTACGGCGATGGAGCCAGACTGGGTGGGCGTAACGACTGATCATCACCACCATGTTCAGGGGAAGGAGCCAGGAGGTGACCTGGAAAATAAACATCAGGGACCTTATCAGTCCTAAACACACCTACTCACACACGTAAACAAACAAGCACTAGCATACTTTGGACTACCGTAATTATGAGACTATTTGCGCTATCAGAAAACGTCAAACGGTTCCTGAAAACTGGCAAGTTGCAAGAAGGAGCTAGGATAACAGCCATGCTGCTGTCATTACGGTAATCCCATCCACTCTGTTACCAGAAACTGGTGAGTCATTACCATAACGACAGCAACAACCAGTGGACCTTTTCTCCTTCTTCTAGCTCCTTCTTCACACTCTCTTCACAGCTCTTCACACCAAGTAGGGGAACAGGAGTGACATCTGTCAACTTTCAGGAACTGTGAGACATTTTCTAACGGTCGCAAATATTTGCGTAATTATGGTGCTCCAAATGATGCAACTGTGGGGCTGGGGATAATGTTGGTGTTGAAGGGTTAAATGAAAGCCAATCTAAATTAGCATGAACCAATTTAGAAGTATATAGACAAATATATTCATGAAATTAATTCATTTATGAAGCAAGTCAAGTAAAGCAGGGACTTTTTTCTACACAGACTGCGGGGAATATAATAGAATAGTGTCAATGTAATAAGCCGAATACAATGGAATATGTTCCCGAGTACTTGAGAAATCAGATCAAGGTGATAAAATAAAATAAATAAATGGGCTGAGGTTCATATTCATGTCCTGCAGGGATGTTTTATTACATCTTAGTGGATTTAGACGCCTGTGAAAGCTTTCATGTCTGTGTAATATCGTCGCACCTTCATGGGGAACATCTGAGAAGACGGTCGGAGAGAGGGACAGCACAGAGCTGCTGGCGGACTTTCCCCCGCTGTTGGAGTGTCGCAGATACATAATGGACTGCACTTTCTCCTGGTACAGCTTCCCATCTGACACATATCAAAAGAGCGCAATGCGGATGATTAACGGGACTGATACATGTGTGCTGCTCTCAAGTGCAGCGTTTCCTCACCTATGTGCAGCGAGAAGTAGAAGCTGGATGGTGTGTGGCAGACGTAGGTGTTGGTGGGCGGATGAACGGCCAGCAGGAAGTTGTAGATCAACTTGAGCAGGTCCAGATCTGGAGGGGAACCGAGGACTTCTTGGATTATTTTGACGAATGATAAACAGACTTCCTGTGGGATGGCGGTCAGATGCTCGTCCCGATGCTCCTTAACACAAACGTGACGCTGTGAGTGATCATGTCTGAAGAGACAGCAGCCAGTGGAACAAAAGGCCTGGTGGCACACCTGTAGCACCTGACAGGTGAGCAGGAAGTGATGCACTACTTCAGCCTTGAGGAACTGACGGATGTTGAAGACCTGATGTGGGTGGTGCACCCTGATGAGGATCTCTAAGGCGGCGAGCAGCGTTTCCCACACTCCACACTGAGCAAAACAATTTAAAATACACAACAATGACTTGGTTATGGAAAGAGATCCATTCAATTCACGAGGACTGTCGTTAGCTAGCCACGTAGGCCAACGAATGTTACATATTTATTACTCCTTAAAAATTTATTTGGAACATGTCTTATAAGTGTTATCCTGTATGTTACTAACGCCTCATCACACCTTTACATGATGGTGAGAAGTAAGTTTCTCAGTGTATAATTCCACTTCTTCTTCTATATTTTCCAAACATTTCTTGAAAAATGACAATTACATCAACAACTTGGATTTGGGGTTTACCTCCGCCTTGGCCCAGATCTTCCAGTCCAACAGGATGTCTGAGAGCAGCCTGATGTCCTGCACCACGGCGACGGATTCGGTGTCCAATCGGAACTGACCGTCATCCCCCAGGATTAGGACGGGTCCACTGCAGCACCCATCCAGCAGAGTCTGGACACAGACATCGACTCACAGTGTTTGGATGATATCTGACCTGACCAAAAACTCCCTGAAACGCTAAAACAAACCTTTCACTCACTCCATAACTCAAGGTGATGTCCTTTCCAGGTGAAAACTGAGACCAAAGTTCAACTACAAGCATCCGCTTTCAACAGAATGTTCCAGCAACAGTCCAGTTCACACTGAGGCACCAAGCTGTGACCACTTATTGTGACCTCAAGTAAACTACTGTTGTTTCCATAGCAACGGGTGCAATGCGAATTGATGACATATAAATGCCGATAGAGAGTAAACGCACTATAAAATCTGAACAAATGAATAAATAGAATATACAAATAGAAAATATTCAGTCACAGTTTTAACAACATTTATTCTCGTCAACATCTGTTTATTGACACTTTTTTCTCATATCTTCAATCCACACGCTGGTGTTCCTCTTAGTGGTTTTGTTAGCATAGCATTTCATGCTGATGTAGTGAAGACCCGGGTTGTTCTCCAAAAGGATTCATCAGCGTGTCATTCTTGTCCTCAAGTTAGCATGTTTTTAGCCGTACACAGCCACGCCCCACGTGTGCACCCGTTGCCAGGTTTGCAGCTGATTGGTCAGAAAGCTAGCGACGGTCTGAAACGTTAGTTCAGAGTGATTGAACAGGTAGAATCTTATAGAACTTGCGCCGACCAGCAACGAAGAGCAACAGGACGGTTCAGACCACTGACGCTGTTGCTGCTGCTGCAACTGTTCTGTGTGTGAGCTCACAACTAGCAGATACTGCCTGAAATGAATAGAGAGGTGAAATACTGTATATTCATCAGAAAACATTCTGGAACAACACTACAGTTTCCTTCAACACTGGATTCAAGTGTTCAACTGGAGGTAACTGGAGGTGTGTTGTGCCTCTGCTGGAGCTGCGGCGTTTCATCACATCAGACAGAGTCTATTTCAGCACACAGCCGTCACGCAGCTCAATAACAGACAAATCAAGTGCCAAGTAAGTGTCAAGTAACAGCAGCATCGTCACACAGTGGCTCAGAGCATCAGCAGCGCCAACGGTGAAAACAAGGAGCCACGGGTATGTTTCCATGCAGAAAGCAGCAAAAGGGAGAGAGGGAAGTTCAAGGTGTCACTCACTTTCAGCATATGATACCCCACGATGCACTTGGACTTGATGAGCACTTGGTGGATCATAGAGTAACCATGGTAACAGTCCATTTCGTGGATGCGGTGCTGGTTGAACTTGGACAGAGACAGCAGGATCTGCAGGGCCAGTGCCTGGGTCTTCTCACAGTCGCTCAGCTCCACCGTCTGGACTCCGCAGACACAGAGTGGAAAAAAAAAGTAATGTATGAGCAGCAACAGTGTCTGCAACATCAAACAAAATCCCTGTGGGACAGTGTCAGTAAACAGTTTACTGAATTTTTTTAAAATTTGGATTCATGAACACAGAGCATGAGGCAAATACGAGTAAAAATTAGCCAGATTTAGCAGGAGGCTAATTTCTAGTGACGGTCAGATGAAGCTTCATGAAGTCTTGAAACCTTCTAGTCAGCTGATTCGCAAAAAGGTTCATTTCTTGAGGCTTCGTGTGCACACAAGCACACGGACACTCAACCAGTGAGAGAACTGCGCCTCAGAAGCCCTGAACAGGAAGGTGTTATCTTTGTTCTTTATGAGGCGACAGTGAGTCACTCTAACACAAAGGAACATTAGCTGTGGCGGCTGCCTGCACTCAGAGTTCACCACAAAGCAACAGCGTACGTGGGATAATGAGTCTCTGGCCTTATCTGTTCTCAACTGCATCAGAAATATATTGTTCATTTTAGCGAGGAAGTCTGCAGAGCAGAAACAAACGGCCTGTTACTTCTTTGCCAGCTCTCGAGGTGACTGCTGTAATGAACCGACATCAGGTTTATTGAGTAACAGAAAAAGGTCCACTGGCTCCACTGGCAGGTTGGTACGTCACTGGGACGTAATTTCTGGAGTTCTCATCCATCAATCAATCGGTGAAAGAATTTTGAACGACATTTATTTGTTCTGAAAGCGGCTATATAAACACATTTTGATTGATTGATTGAGAACAATAAACTAACTGGTGTACGAGATGGAAATGAACAAAAACCAGAGTGAGTCAGTTAAAACACAGCTTATACTGACAGACAAAACTGCGTGCTGCCATACAGAGTTGGAGCAATGTCCATGTCCGACTTTAATTAGACGGCCGTTCTACTTCCTGTCCACAGCTCGGAAAACGACTCGGACACAACTCATGAGCCGTCACACTCATCCTACCTGAGCGAAGAGGAACACAAAGTTTCCCGTCCCTCCGATCTTGTGCAGGACGCTCTGCAGACCTTTGGTCTCGGTGGGGAGCAGAGCCCTGAGAGCGCCGGGCTCCAGCGAAACGCTCTGCACCTCTTTGGAGCTGAAGGGCCGCTGCGTCACTACCGTCTTGGCCTGGCCCTTCAGGCGGATCACCGGCTCGTAGATGGTGTAGACTCTGGGGCTGCTAGGAGCGTACACCACCGCCAAGCTCTCCTGTGAGGAGACAACAGTTCTTAGTAAGAACATTTGTTTTATTTCTGATCACAATGTCTAATTTCCAGTCATACAATCTCTTTACGCCCTTTGCACATAAGGCGATAAACCCAAGTTGGGGGACTTTCATACTTAAAATAGTAGTATGAAAAACAAATAGTGTGAAACAATGCGACCCCTGAAACGACAGCAGACAGTCCACCGATTCCAGACAGATCCATCAGAGCTCTCCAACATCAACATGTCAGCCAACCAATAACAAAACAAGAAATATTCAAACAGACCTAATGGTTGCAGCGATATAATCTTTTTTATTATGGGTGCAATTCAAAGGGTTAATTGACATCATGAGAGCACCTGAGAAGATTGTTGGTGCCTCTCTCCCCTCCCTCCATGACATCTACTTTGCACTGGCCTCCCCCGCATTGCGCGAGAAAGAAAACAGAATTACAATTTCAATGGTCTGTATTTTGAACATGCAGAATTGACTATAAAACTGACTTACAGTACCTTGCTTTTAGACAACCTTCACTTGTTTCCAGCAAATTTGCACTTGCACAAAAGTAGAAAAATCTGAGTTTTTAATTTTGTCTGATTTACAAGGAAAACAATCTTCTCCCACTGACTGATTTTTCTACCTTTTAAGTGAAAATGTGAAAAACAAGTGAGAACTGTCTAAAAACAAGTTGCTTTTTCAAGTGATGTGTCTAATTTCAAGTGTATTTTTATGACTAGAAATGAGACATTTTGATTATAAACAACACAAATATTCTTAGTAAGAGCTGTTGTCATAGCTGGATTTTTGCATTTTTCATTTCTCTCACCCAGCATCAAAAATAATAACGACTCGGTGGGGGGGATACTGTCATCCTGTAACCCCCAGTGGTTGTTATTATTGGGTAATTTCCTGCAGAAGAAGCACACTGTGCCCAGCCAGGGACAGGAAAGCAAAGTCACACGACGGACTTGAGGAAATTACTCATTGTTTTGAGCGATTACCAACAAATCCATTTGCAATTAATGGCAGAGAAAAAAAAACTATTTTCGGTCTCACCGCAATAGCTGCAGCTTAACTATAATAGTCTTTTCCTCCGTGTATCAGCAAAGATAACTGGCACAGCTCGTTCCTCACACAGCATGACATTAAAACTATAAATGAGACATTTGAACTAAACACACTGGAACGTGTGTGTGACTTACAACCAAAGCTGTTGTGTCCACGTCTTTGCTCTTCATCAGAAGCTCCCGCGTGTCATCACACTTGAGTCCTTCCTGCGTGACGAACTTCGAGAAGGTCACGCTGGCCTTGCCGTACTTGCAGGGCATGATGGAGGTGAGGTCGGGCCCGCTGGCGTACAGGAAGAGGGCCTCCTCAGAACCAACCCTGACCCCTGAAAACACAGAGGCAGCAGACCGTCAGCGACTGTCTGATTTACTCTCCTGAGCTGATGATGCTTTCGATGTTTTTAAACGGTAAAATACAGATGAAGGTCTTGAAAATTGTGCTTCAGCCGGGAGACAATTCTCAGACGCTGCTCAGAGGTGAAATATGAACTAGACCCTGAATCAACACCTTCCATTATTGATTGATCTCGTTCCATCAATAACCCACAACCATATGATGCAACGCAACCCTACACTGCTGACACCCCGCGGTGCACCTTGATCTTTTATTTCTTGTTTTCATAAAATAAACTGATGAATGCTGAAGACAGAGGAGAAGTCGCACTCGCAGGTAAAGAATCTACGGCACAGATACTCCTGAAGTATGACTACGTTCATTCATACGTTTACATATGAAGTGGAAATGACGGAGCAGCACAGAGGTCAAACACACAAAAAACAGATCAGGTTGGATTTCTTGTATCACTATCTGTATCTTTATTCTTTTCCTTCAAGAAAATGTTATTAGTAAATAGGTTTAGGGTTAGTTTCTTTTAGAGAGTTGCACTTGCACATGCAGAGTCCATGGAACCGTGGGTCTGTCATGCTAAATAGACCCACTCTGGCTTCTATAAAAACGATGACTCAGCAAAAGCTCAGGAGAGGCTGGTTACTCTACTTCCATTCTCAAACAACAGTAAGAGAAAGAGTGGATGACTGGATCTTAAGCCCAGTTTATGCTTCTGTGTCACATCGACAGCTTACCTACGGCGTAGGGTCCACGTCAACACATTGCCTAGGGTACGCAGTAGCTTGACGCGCAGCTCTCCGCAAATGTGATTGGACTGTTCGCATTACGTGACTTTCACCAGCTCGCAGAGCAGGACTTCTGCGTTTGCCGACCAGAAGGTGACCGAAAAAACTGGGGCGGAAAATGAGTCTTGTTGGTGTTGCTGCGGTAACAAGATCTGCTCACTTTCAGACGCTATCGCTTGAAGTAAACAGAAAAACACCAATAACCGGGGAAAAAAGGCGACACACAGCAGCGAGATTTGTAACATAGATAGTCGAGACGCTCACGACCCCGTAGGGCATCCGCCTCAGTTCAACACAGAAGCATAAACAGGGCTTTATGAGGAGTCCTACCGTTGAAGAGCAGCACAGTGCCCATGTTCCAGCGCACACTCTGCTTCAGCAGCTCCTCCTCCGACGGCCCACAATGGCCTAACATGCAGAAGGTCTTGTTGCTGTCAGAGGATAAACTGGACTTTCTTGGTAAGGTGTAGTCCAAAAACACCTCACATTTCCTGAAAGACAGAGCAGAATCTGATATAGATTTATTCATTTGTTTCCGCCGCCAAGGAGGTTATGTATGTTTTGGCCGGTGTTTGTCTGTCTGTTTGTTTGTCTATCTGTTAGCAAAATAAGTCAAAAAGTCCTGAACAGATTTGGATGAAATGAGTAAATGCTGCTAATGGTCCGGGACCAGATGATTAAATGTTGGTGGTGTTCTGGAGTAACTATGTGATTATTCGTGACAAAGTTATGTTTTGATGATCAGTGAAGTTATCAGATCAGATTACATGAATCTGATCACATGAATGGAGGATGGTAATATTGGGTGGAAATGAGCTGCTTGGCCGAGGGCTGAGCTTTCATTCACAGGTTTCCCCACCTGATGCCGCACACCCAGACAACCACCCGGCCGTGGATGTTCTTCTTTCCCTCCGGCTGCTGGGTGTACGTGAGGCCGAGGTGCCGCCACTGGCCCGGCCGCAGCAGTCCTTCACCAGATTCCGCCTGCGCCAACAGCCCTGCTTTTATCTCATCATTTGGGTCGATACAAACACTGGGGAAGAGTTGAATATTTTAGTATTTATTGAATATAAGAACTTTATTTGTTACATATCTGTGCAACTACACTGACCGGAATGTGAGCGAGCCTGTTGAGAAGTCAGCCCACACTTGAAGCATCAGTGCCTTGGAGCCCATGGATAGAATATGAATGAGACATTGCTCCCGTCGTCCCGTCCCCGCCTGAGAGGAGCCGTAGTGAGAATCAGTGGTAGAAGGGTTCCTCTGTTCTGGAAACCAGCAAGGAAACAATGTCAGAACCAGCTTATACATCCTTTATGGACTGAAGCATGTAATTCTCACCTTTGCCTGCAACCCCCTCCCTCTCCTCTTGGTCTGCCACCCTCAGCCACAAAGAGGCGCTGAAGCCGCTGGCCATGTGCGGCCAGCAGTTCTGTCCCACCAGGGGTAAGTGGAGCGGTGCGACGTGCCAGGGAGACGAACGCAAGTGGCACGGTCTCAACTCCGCCTCCCCCTCCCGGCGCCCGGGAGATAGTTTGCCTTTCCAGAGCAGACCGACGCTTTTCCCCCCAGCAGCACCGTTCTGCCTGGAGCCAGGGGAAGCCCCCGCTGGCGATGCTGCCCCAAAGACTATCGGGAAGGTCAGGAAGTGAAGAGGTTCGATATTCACGTTGGCTTCAACAATCTGGAGGATGCCGTTCAGTAAAATCTCCTGGCAAAGTGACAAAACACACAGGATGTCAGGAAAATGCTTCATTTACATCATATATATAGATATATAGAGATTGATAGATAGATATAGTACACATATCATTGATAGTAATCTATTGTACAATATGGTGTATAATGTATAGAGAGATTTTTGAATTATAACGTTTTTGATTATTAATTAAATATTAATCAATAAATTACTGCACAATTTAGTAGAAGGGGGGGCGGAGACGTGAAACGTGGTGATATTGTATCCACACAGACACAATTTTGCAGGTAAGTTTGACTGTTTATGCCTGTGACATATATGAGTGCATTCGACTGAATTTTAGTGTATTTCAGTTGAAATCCTAAACTACTGATCGTATTTTTGTGGCTCACAAAACAGTTCTTTCTACATAGATAACACAAATGTTGACCACATTTTATTTCAGGGACATGCTTTAAGTTGAAAATGGTAAAAACAACAACAAAATATGGTGATGATATTAATTACAATCGATGTAGGAATTAGAATTGTTCAAACGCCCTAGAAATCCTGCATGACACCACACAGAACAATAACCCTTTAATGATATCTGCAGCATCACATGTTGTCGTATTAAGATGGTTTAAGAAAAAAAATCTATCGTCTCTTTTACAACCGTATTTCCATGGTGAAATGACGCCTGCTGCCAGACTCCAGTTGAACACATGTCGGTGTTAATAAGTTGCAGCATCACATCTGTTCTAAACACACGGGTGTTAATTATAACGACAGAGTCGAGTCCCAGGCGTCCCAATGTGTTGATGCATTTGAAAGTGAGAGGAGCATGTGGCAGCTAACCAACAACGACCTGGCTGCAAGATGTAATTTGCAGGTTGTGACCTGTCAGAGCATAAACTAGCCGTGCTTTGTTGGGTAAATACTGGGGTGAAGTACTCACAGTAGGCGGAGTCTTCTCCAGGAACAGACGAATCAGTAGAGCCAGTTCCTCTGCTGTGATTCGCTGGCTCACCATGGCGACCAGCAGCTCCACGATGACGGCCTGACAATCTGGATAACAAGAACATTTCATGTACTTTGGGAACGGTAAACCACATGTACACAGAGAACAGCCTCACTGCTTCAGGTGTGCTGGTCGGACAAAGTGACATTTACAGCTCTACGTCCAAGAATGATTGATCTTAAAAATGATTCCGTCATTAAAAAAAATCATTTATAACACTAAACTAACATCTAAAGCCAAATAAGGTTAACCCTTTTTTAACCCTTTAACTTTGACGGTATCGCTGCAGATACATTCATGCTAGAATACTTTGGGGTACCCTAATGACATGACTATTTGTGCTATCAGAAAACGGATCATGAAAGCTGAGAACTGTTACTGAGATCCTCTACCTGGTGTGAAGAAGGAGCTAGGAGAAGAAGAAAATGTCCATTGGTTCTGAGGTCACATTTCACAGCCAAGTTGCTGTCATTACGGTACTGATTCGCTGGCTTCCAGCAACAGAGATTATCAACAGGGATTACCGTAATGACAGCAACATGGCAGTTCTCAACTCAGGAACCAGTCGACGTTTTCACCTTTTCCTAGCTCCGTCTTCAGGCAGCAAGTGAAGCAAGTGAAACCTCTCAGCTTTCAGGAACCACTGGATATTTTCTGATTGCTTTTGATTTACAGTACCCCAAAGTATGCTAGCACGAATGTAGTGCTGGGGATTCTGTTGGTGTCAGAGGGTTAACACACATTCCTGCGAGGTTTCTCTAGCTTTTAATCCGTGTCTGAACCCTGATGACGTCATCTAAATGCCAGCAATGAGAAGGAGATGAAAAAACAAAACACAAAACAGAACAAAGGAACATAACAACCTGTGTGTGACATCACAGGACATTGTCCGACAGCGAGCGATGGAAAAAGCCTGAACAAACCTTGGAGGGACTGATCTGTTTGGCTCAGGGTGCTGTGAAAGCCCGTCAGGATGGTTCTGACTCCTCCCTGTGGTGACCGAAACAGATTTGTTGTGAGAGGAAAGCTGAGCAACAAAAATAAGCAAATTACATGGATAAGTCAGTGAAATGGATCAAACATCTTATTATAGCACTGACATGTACATCAAGACAAATGTACTCAAGTCACATTATAGTAATTCTTCTGCAACAAATTCATCACAGTGGATTATTTGGTCTGTATGTGTGAAAATTCCAACATCTAAAAGTGCTGAACATGTGAGATAAAGATTCTTTACAAAGAACGAACTAGAAAAGCCCTCAGAGAGCACAGAAATCCACCAAGCATTTCCGCACAATATTCAATTTTGTTTTTTTTCTAACCTTATTTTATCTACATCCACAGATTCATTGACCCAGAAAACATCCCCTGTCCATTTGGAAATATGCTGATATCATTTTTAGTTCAACAGTTATTGACTACATTCACTATCTAATACATTTATCTAATGGTGGCGTTCTTCTGGATCTGGTTCCAGAACTATTGAAGATCCAACAAATCTGTTCACATAGCAGACTCTTAGCTTTATCTTCATTGTTGGCTTACAGTGGCGGAAAATCCTGGTATTGGATCATAGCATCCAGAAGGTAGTCAGGATACAATCAAACTTTGATATATGAGAGAACCTGTAGTGTATGTAGTTTTTACATTTATTGTGAAGTTCTCAACACAAAAAAAAAAATTAAAAAATGGATCCAGATGGTTCCAGAATTTGATCACCTGTCCCAAGTCCCATCAGCAGCATTTCCTCAACATTACATGAAATTCTGTTATAAGTTAGAGTTATTTTGCTAACAGACAAACAACCGCCAGCATGAACATGAAATTCATGAAAATCAAATAAAAAGAGAAAATCTGAGTGTAAACAGAGGAAGAGGCAGTCAGTCTGACCTGGTCATAGAGCAAAGCAGCGTTGTGGCTGTTGGTGCGAACGGCACCGAGCAGGCTGTGGAACACATGACTCAGAACCTCCATGTCCGGTGAGCCGGTGGCGAGCAGCTGCAGCTCGATGGTGCAGATCTCTGGGAAGAGCAGCACGCCAGAGCCGGGCCCGTCCGCAGCCGCACCCGCCGCCGCCAACTCTCGCACAGCAGACTCCACCTTCGCTCCTACCGGAACGTGCACAGGAGAGCAAGAGATGAGAGGATAGACGACTTGGTGAGTGACACAGCTTCATGATCCACAGGCTTTCCTCTCCTCTGCTGACCCCCCTCACACTGGAGGCAGATCATGAAAATGAATCGGTCTCAGCGAGTCCCCCTTGTGATTTACAGGAACGCAGCCCAGCAGACTCTCACGCGGCTTCTGGGACCTCCTTTTTTTTTTTTCTTCTTCTCTCTCTCTAATGAAGCGGGCTCTCTCCTCTGATGAACGGCCGCTTCGACGCAAATCTAAATCAATACAGGGTTCAGTAAACACACAACCGGTCAAACCTTTCTCCGTCGGCCACAGGAGACGTCGATGTGAGGCTGGATCCAGGTTTATATTTCAGGTCGTTAATTAATCAAAGATATGACAGGTTGTATTTCTTATATATGAGCAGCTGACAGAGTAGAAATAGAGTCTGGAGAGCAGAGAAGCTGCAGACAGTTTCATTGTACTGGTGTTCAATGACAATAAAAGATTTATGAAGCAACCTTTAGGAGCAGGTAATAAACATTTTGTCAGGAAGAGAGAGTGGTACGACGTCTCTCGATCCACGGATGTTCACCTCAAACGTTAACAAATCCTTGAGATGCACAGCCATCGTCTGAAACATGCACCAGCTGAGCATTTACACCAAAATAAAGTCTGAAATTAACAATGGACATTTTCAGCATACACAGGATTTTCCCCTACAGTCACAAGATCTCGAGCTGTCTGTAAAACACAAAGCAGTGATTTCATTCTGAGGTAGAATGAGGCCTCCCAAACAGTAGAAGGTGAGAAAAAACAACAGTGAAGTGGCGTTTTTTTCTGCCATGTCATCCTAATGAAATATGGTGTTGTTCAAAATCCTTTACAGTGGAACCAAGGAGGATGTGGTATTTTATGTGCAGCCGTAGCTCTGTCGGGCTATTTCTCAGTTAATCTTCTTGGGAATACACACGAATGCATTAATACACACAAGGAACCGCCTTTAGTGGAATAAGAAAATGTGTTTCCCAAAGGCTAAAAATAAGCAGGTTTAGAGGTTGAGACAAATATACGACTTGTCGCTCCATCAGGATTCGTCTGCTGACGTTCATCATGAGCAAAAAACAAACAGCAGAGAAGCTAAAGTAAATAAATACGTATGAGTGAAAAAATAGAGGGAAGGAAAACGGGTGAAGAATGGAGGGTTAAAGGATCTGAACATTGATGTGGACCTACCCTCTTCCTGCTTAGCCATGTCCTCAGGGTTACTCTCGCTGTCGGCGTCGTAGCCCCCCTCCTCCTCCTCTGGGGGCTTGGCGCCACAGCTCTGAACCTCGTCCACCTCCTCAGAGAGATCGCCTGCCGGGGCTGCCCACTCAGCCAGCACCTGGAGCTTCTGACGGAAAGGGGTCGAGACCGAGAGGGAGGAAAAAAGTCATGAATTTCAACCCGAAGAGACAGAATCTCAACACATTCAAAACTCCCACAAAAAACCCAGCCATCACTTGGCTAACCTTCAAGTTGTGGTAAGGCTTCTCTCATCCTTGACTAACAGTGTTACATTCAAATATGCTTAGTGAGAAAAGCATGCGGACAAACCACCAAACTACCGGATAAATTGACAGGAAAATGTTTTCAACTAATGAGACAGGCAGAGTGAGAGAGAGCGAGAGAAAGAAAAAAAAAAAGAACTTGGTCATAAGACAAATATCAGCTGACTCGCGCTGCACTCTACACAACCCAGTTCCTTCATGTGTACAGTCATCATGCAGACACACACACGGGTTTACAGAACAAGCGTTTCTTTTAACGGCCGACTGGGCTGCAAGGATATTCAACTGTGAGAGTAAATAACATCCAGAGGAAGACGGAGGAGTGGAAGGTGTGAAACTTCTCTGCAGATATTTGGTGAAGTGGACGACACACTCTGCCACTGAGAAAGAACTAAGCTGTTAGGAAATTGGGTGAATCTATTATATAAAAGCTAAATCCTCTTGTGGTGGAGAAGGCTTAGTCATACAGGCATTTTTAAGACGGAACACACACACACGCACGCACGCACGCGCATAGGTCACACACGCTGCTGGCTGCAGGTGGTGTCAGTGAGGACACATGGAATAATATGGCCAGTTGTAGGGCTTCAATGCAAATTTGACCATAAAAATACCTTGTTTTGTGAACTGGTAAATACATTTAGCATAATCTGATTTAGTTTTTTCATGAAAAAGTAACACATTTGTTCAAACCATCAAAACATCTACAAAAAACAAGAACTTCCAAAAACACACAATAGGTAAAAGTGAAGGGAAATATGTTAAAAATTACAGAGGCTGAAGATATGGTGAGATAAACTGACCTTTTCCCGTCCTTGGGTTGAATCACGGTTCTTATTACAACTGTGAAAAACGTAACATCCATGGCATGTTTGCGTTTGTGACTGAGGAAAAGCCTGTTCATGTTTGCGTTCATTGCTTTCGCTAAACAAGCGCTGTCATTGTTTACGTCCGCTGCTTTGTCGGACATCAGGGAGATAACGGGCGCTTGGCAACACACATACGCCCGGGCTGAGAAAATCGCTTTTACCGACTGGTTGTCTCCTAAATAAAACGCCACGGTTGTTCATTGTGTGTTAAAATGTTCCTGCAGGGGATAGAATGCGGGTGACTGGACACATTCTGCATCATTTAAAAGAAAATAAACATAAGTAACATTCTCTTTTGTCAACAAACACGCATCATTGTACCGCTGCTGCAGATCTGTCAGCGTGACTGTAATGGTCCCTTATCAGCGGTTTATTGGGAAAAAGTCTGGATGAGTCAGTACCATTTGGTTGCTCGTAACATAACAGATTTTACTCATGGGTGCATGGGCTCATTTTGGGATTATCAGGATCCAGTTGTCGCAGGCTTGTTTACTGTCCACGAATGATTTAAAAATAGCTACAAATGGATGTTTCTGACGAGCGACAAAGGGAAGTCATTCCGCCATTTGTTCAGCTCAGCACACGTTCAGACCCTCAGTGTGACAAACGAGGCGTTACCAAGGTTCGACTTTAACGGAAAGAAGAAGATGCAGCTTCACTCACAGTTTCTCCACAGGCAGGACTCACCCTGTCGGGCTTCTCCTCGGGGGGATCAGGACAGGGTGACACCTCAGCCAGAGCCACCCTGAGCAGACAGTCGAACAGGGGCACCGCCAGGTCAGAGTTCACCACCCCTGAGCGGGAGAGTTGGTCTCTCACCTCCAGCAGGGTTTCATCCACCGACTGGAGCTGAAGATCAGAGGAGGTAATAGGATACAGATAGATACTTTATTCTTATCTTATCTTATAGAAATTCACAATAATAAAAATCACAATAGCTGCACGATACTAAGAGTGTTGATGAGTTTCAACTGTTAAAAGACGCATGATAAACCCAAAAACACTTACTTAATGTTAACACTAACACGTTTTTTTATCATTGAATTTGAACCCATATAACTTTTAATTCTATTCTTATATAAAATTTGAATCTTTTTTGTCTTTGAAAACACTTTTCTGAACTAAAAATACATGAAAATATTTAAATTAAATGGCGACACAGTGGTACAGTGGTTAGCACTGTCACATCATAGCAAGAAGGTCACTGGTTTGCGTTTCTATGTGGAGTTTTCATGCTCGCCCTGTGTCTGCATTGATTTTAGTAAGGGATTTCTCCGCATTTATCGTCAACTAAGACAATAAACGAGACCAATTAGTCAACTAGACATATGTCTAGAGAAATGGTTGATTTAAACATGATGATATTTTTGTTGTGTGGCCGGTTTGATGGATGGAAGATGAGGGTTCGTACCTGATAAGAGAGCTCAGAGTCGGTCCTGTGCAGGGCTGAGTTGGCACTGTGCAGACAAATCGCCAGCAAGGCCTCGAGGAGGCGAATGCTCTGGAGCTGCCACTCCTCCTCCAGCTTCTTTGCAGGATCTTTGGTCTTTCCCTCGGTGGGATCCTGAGCTGCCTCTAGAACTACCGACTCGGGGCTTCCTTTGCTCTTACCGTCCCTCTTCTTCTTTGCTTTACCGTCTTTGGGCTTACAGGAGAGTTTCTGAATGACCATGGTCATGAGGCGCAGGCACACGTCCAGTCCCCCGAGCCTGAAGAACTGCCTCTGGAACAAGGGGCTGGCCAGGTAGATCCACCGGCACACCGACCAGACATCCGCCGCCCGCCGCACCTGCTCTTTGGAGGGCAGAGCCACGCTGTCGGGGGACATGTAGGCCAGTCGCCCGCCCAGGGGCTCACTGGCTGTGCTGTCATAACCCGACGTGTCCTCAGAGTCGTTGGCCGAGTCCCGGTCCGAGTCGGCCTCTTTGCTGACGCAGAGAAAAGCCACGCACAAGAACAGGTTGATGACATGGAGGTGGGTCTCGGCCTGGCTGCGCCCGGACCCCCGCCCTTGCCCGCTCTGGCGCCTGTGATGAGGATATGCCTCCTTCAGGCCTTCGTAGAACTTGCTGAGGCTCTGCGGACCCTCGCCAGCCCCCCGGGAGCCCAGGTCCTCAGCCAGGCCCAGGACCGACTCCCTGTCTTCTGCATCAGCACTCTCCAGGTCCTGAATCACCCGGTCGGCCTGCTGGTGTCCGACGCTTGTGATCAGAGTCTCAAAGACCTTCAGAGCCAAAGAGCAGGTCTGGTCCAGGTACACCAGCTCGGTCATCTGGTTGAGCCCGTTACAGCTGATGAAAAGATCTCTGATGACTCTGCAGCAGAGACGGATGAAGTCAGCACGAGAAAGAAGACAGGACGGTGAGCGACTATAGATAACAACGACACAGCCCATCGAATAATTAGTTACAACTAAAAAAACAGCTCACGCTAAAATATAATGAGTTATCACCTCTGAGTGGATGTAAATGCAACGACAGTGCATGCTGTTGTTTTGAAGACATACTCATCATATGTCACAGGGACACAGACGGACACGAGAGATATCAGTTCTTGCTTTAATTACAGTCCCTTTTCAAGATTCGCTGTACAATAATGAGAGTTTCAGTATTTAGCCTTTCCCTTTCATTAGTGTGCATAGTGTGCATTCATATAAATAGTGAATATTTAGTCACACCTATATCATCTACACCATAAACGGTCCCATGTCCCCCTCTCTTCCTCCCTGTCACTACTAATTCTCACCAGCATCTGTTCACTCTATTTCAGTTATAGTTTCAATCCAGTTTTTTAGAATCTGGTGGGGATGTACTTTTCCATATCCTGAGGATGTTTCAGGCTGCTGTGACCATCCTTTTGTACATGCAAAGTCCTGTTTTGACACTCCCATTCTCATTATTTGTGTTTGGTCACCCAAAAGGCATAACCTTGGCAAGACTGGGATCTATTTCTCCAATGGGTTAATTGTTTTACAGCCCCAGAAAGAGATGTTACACAAATAGGTGGATGAAGTTCATCTGTGACAAATGAGCTATAAATACAACAAGTTTTCAACATGCAAATACGGCATACAACTAATCATATCAAAGGGTTTCTTCATGCATAATGCACCAACATCCACTGAGCAGTGGGAAATCTACATATTCTGCAGAACGCCGCTCAGATGTAAACACCGCTTCACTTCACTGGCATCAAATGCTGTTTTTAGTTTGCTTTTAATTACCTTATTTGCATTTACTGCAAGCCAGGAGATCAGCAAGTAACTGCTTTATTTTGCTTCTGCTGACCCACAAGGTTAGTGCTGAGTGAAAGTGTTCTGGTCATTATCGCAAACTATCATATAAATAAAAATATAGTATTGTGCAAACTAATCACATTGCTGTGCGGTATAGCTAACGAACTGCTTTTATAAAAATACTATGAAGTATAAAATATATACTACCTGTGAAGGAATCAATTAAAAAAATAAAAATATAGGCTCAAAGAATCGTAAAGTAACTTCCAAGAACCAAGTAAATTTAAGCAGCATAACCAATGTTTTACGGATGGCATGCACGTCTGTATGAGACTGCTGCTCTCAGCACACCGTTACATAAACCAACAGTCTCTGAGGCCTCACTCCACTGACACAAAGCTGTGATACATAATTGATTAACGTCAATTAGCAATGACGTGAAGAGACGGCTCTGATGACAAACAATGTCCAAGTGGATTTGGTTTCTTAGAGAGATAATGAAGACAAAGGTAAGAAACCTTCAACTGCCTTTACACATTCATGAAGGTTCCCCACATATAGCACAGATGCATCTGTCATTTTATTTAACATTACATGGATTGATCCCTTGATTGATCATTTCACCAAAGAATCAGAAGCTTTAGGAAAAAAAATGTATTTTACACTTTTTTTTCACTGGTTTAGCTTTTTGATTTCCCTCTTTTTAATTATTCATTTTAATACTTTAGTACTTTATTATAATTTTGATATATACATATATATGTATAATTCATGTATAATTAATTTCATAAAAAAAATTGTTTAAATATAAGGTGTGTTTTAACGCCGTTCATCTTGCTCTGCTTTTATTTTTGGTTTATTTGCGTTGCCTTACTGATAAAAGAACCAACTCTCTGGACAATTAATTGAAAACATCTCACCTTGACTTGAGGAGAGCCGGCAGTGTCTGCAGATATATGAGCAGGACCTCCACAGGCAAACACTGCGTGTGATAGCTGCAGACCTGAGTGCACACTGTCGAAACTCCGAGTTGTTGGGCATGGTGGACCAGCTCGACCCCCCTCTGCAGCACGGGGTTGAAGATGTGCGTGTAGAGCTGCCACTTCACGATGGCGTTGCCGCGCAGGGTCAGGTGGCAAACGTGACCAGCGATCTGCTGGCTCAGCTGCCAGTCCTCACCGAACACCAGATCCTGGTATGCCTCTAAGGCATCCCACTTCCACAGCATCTCCTCTGCCCCCCCTCCACTTGGCAGGATCCCCTGGGAGCGGTAGCACAGGCTGGTGGAAGAGGCCGAGGGCTCCCCGTGCTGCAGGGTCTCCTCCAGCCCCGACAGCTGGCTTCGGTCCAGAGTGCAGATGTTACAGGAGGCCAGCTTGGCTCTCTCTGAAGGCTGTCCGCCACCGAGCTGGTCCAGGATCAGCCTGCCCAGGACGCCGAGAATGTAAGACTGATAGCTCCGCAGACCCGGAGCTTGGAAGGCGTGCAGAAGCGGCCCAACCACTGAGCGGGGGTCCATGCAACAGCAGATTCCCACAGCCTGCACCCCGGCCAGGACCTGCAGCACCGCCGGCCCGTTGGGGGAGAGACGCTGCAGGAGGCGCAGACACTGGTGAGCGCAGGCGGCCAGGCAGCAGCACCGCTCGGGGTAGCGCACCACGTCGCCCTCCAGCCCGTCTTTGCCCTCGCCTTCCTCCTCGAAGGGGTTGCGTCTTGCCGCCTGTTTGAAAGCCGAGACGGGCAAACCTGACAGATCTCTGTGGTGATGCAGGAAGTGGGAATATTCGCAGCGCCGGTGACGCCTCCGCGCGCACACGGACTGATGCAGCTGCTCCGACTTTGCCTTCTTGACAGCGCTGATGATCTTGAAGACCCCCGCTATCAGACCCCGGAGCCTCTCGGAAGCCTCGCTCCCGACTTCTGAGTCCCTGGCCCGGCTGAGCGCCTCCAGTCGCAGCACCGTGGCCTCCAACAGTTCCAGGCCACGGTGCTGCACAAACTCGTGGATGAGCTCCAGCGCCTGGCTGAAGAAAAAGGGGTTGGGGGTGGAAGCCTGCAGGCATCCCAGCAGCACTTGTAGTACGCCTTCTAAAAGCTCCGGCAGCAGCAGAGCCCTGTGGCGAAATCGGGAGAAGGAGAAGTCTTCCTGGACCTCCTGGAGGGTCTTCTTGGGTCGGGGGGCGAACGGGTTTGTCTGCCTGTCCAGGCAGCTTCGGATTTTGAGGGTGGCTCGCAGCAGATCGGTCAGGCTGCGTCTCAAACTATCCGGAAGGGTCTCGCTCTGACTGACATCCACCGACATGAGGTGCAAGATGGTGCGCAGAAGCATCCTCTGAACCAGGGCGATGGGTTCCTCCGTCCAGCCTCCGGCGAGCTCCTCTGCTCCGGTTCCACCTCCGCCACCCCCCGGACCGCAGCAGTCCCCAAACTCAGTGAGGATCTCGGTGAGCGTGGGTACGACGCTGACCGCCAGACCAGGGTTGTGGTTGATACTCATGTCGAATTTACACACCTTCTCCAGGAGGGACAGCAGCACGTGGCAGAGGTCGAAGGGGGAGTTCTCCATGCGGTTGAAAATGGAAATGGCGGCCGGGTCCGTCAGCGTTTCAGAGTCAGTCAAGTGGGACCCGGGGGCTCTGGGATGCGGGTACGGAGCGCTCATGGTTTCTGCGTTGGTGGCTTTGAACGGCGAGGCCTCTGAGCGATGATGCTGACAGCTCACACGGACGGTGGAGCCGTGCGACCGGCGGCTCCTCGCGGCGGCTGGGCCGCTTTTGTCTTCAGAGTTGGCTTCCGAGTCTGAGGTAGAGACCTGGGACCTCCGAGCATCTTTGACGGAGTATCTCTGAGCCGTGCGACGGGACCTTCTTGACTTCCAGGTGCCACTACCAACACGGGACCTCCTCCCAGACTCCTTATCATCTATCCCCGTCTTCTGCTCTGCTCTGAGGGGGACGGCCTTCACCTCCCGGCTGAGGAAAACCTCCAGTAGCGACGGCAGGGTGAAATCTGTCGACATACAGAACGCAAAATTAGTTTTATTCTTAGATGTGGCTAAATCATTATGATTCCTTTCTGGGATTTTTCTAGAAAAATTCTTCCTGCTCCTATTGAACATTATATTACAATATATTATTATTATTATATTATGATATTGGTATACTGAATTTTTTCATTGATTTATATTTATTATTTCTGATTTATACAGCTCAAATGCATTATTTTCGTTGTATTGTTCCGTTTTTTAGCATATTCAATCAAAAACAGAGCATTTTATAGTGTCCGATGAGAAACAAAGTCCTTCTCCTTCTCTGGAGACATTCAGTGAGTAAGAATTAATTAAAGTAAAAATGTCTAGCGTCCATGTTAGAGAGGATCATCAGTCCGGTACTAAATACCAGTGTCATTCTAAGGTCACAGGCTTTGGTAACAACACCCCTCACAGCACACACAAAAAAACACGTTTAAAAATCTAGTGAAAATAAGCATCTTGATAAATCGTTGACAATGTGGAGTCATATTGTTTGTCAACAAACCAAATCGAAGCTGTGAATATCGGTGTTAGTAGTTAAATATCATTAAAATGAGTTGTAAGTGATACATGACTGACCCATCGCAGCCTGAATTACAGATAAATTAAACATCGAGTAGGAGCAGTGACCTGTCCTGCAGTTGGGTGGTGTAATATCTGGATGTGATAGAATTTTGTATCTCAGCACCAACCTGGAGCTTTCTCCTCCTGCACAGGGATCTTCCACACCAGTGGGAGCAGAGACAGCAGCAAAGTGAGCAGCTCCTCCCGGCAGGTCAACTCCTGAGAGGACCACACACACATACATACACACACACACACACACACACACACACAAGAACACACACACAGACTGAGGTTACCTTGAAAGCCGTCCTGCTATGATGTCACCTCAGAGTCTCCCAACCAACACAGACGACCAATGTCCGACCAATGACGCTACATTCAGTGAGACCAACAGTCAAGACCGGCCGTAAGTACCGTCACACACTTCTTTCCAGTCCACCAGCCAATTGTGTGTTTATCTGTGAATTTAGTCGGGCTGCTTCGTTAACTGGGCTTCAGCGCAACTGTGTGGGCGAGCAATGTAGCATGTCCATGATGAGAGCCGTTGTTCTGAGACCTGGGGATCTAATGTCTATTCTACGCATTCCTCACAGCAGAGAGAACCAACTCCTACATGTGTTAATTAAAAGTTATGAAGAAGCTCCTTCAATGTGACTACAGAAAATTACCATGCAGGTCAAAGTTCAGCATGTGTGTTACCGCTGTGTTACGACATTCTGCACATTTGGTGCAGTCGTTTCAATGTCATGATTGCTGTATTATATTTTCACTAGTGTCACTTTCATTTCCATTTGTAACAGGTTGTTGCCGCGGATGAATAGTGGAAAAGTTGACCTGGAGCTGAACTACATGTTTAAACACACAGCTGCCAGCCAATCAGAGAAGAGTACTCACCCAGACCGTGGTATAAAGCCACTTGAAGGTCATTTCAGATCTCTAAATTACAAAGAACATACGGTCCCAGAAGGGAGACAAGAGACGAGAGGATAGATCCTTGTCCCCGAGTGAATTAAAGGTTCAGTATGTAGAATAAAAAGTCATTCTACTTTGCGCTCCCTTTTGAGCCATGGAGACAAGGGCCATGTTTGTTCTGTGTCATTTCATTTTGTATTTCACACATTAAAGTGTAAATACATACCATGTTATGTATCTACCATTGGCCAAAACATGTAAAGCATGAACTATCAGACAGTGGTTCAGCTCCACATTGGCAACATTAAACAGAGCAGCGGTAACAACAAATGGACATTTGCTGTGGAAAACAAGACAAATGGAGGATTTGAACATTTCGTGCACAAGAATTTGGAACAGAAATGGAGAAGAAAATACAAATATCAAGTGAAACGCACAGAGAAGTGACACTTGATGTGAGTTAGGGCTGGATAACACATGAAAATAAAAATAAATGATCCATTTACTGTTTCTTTGGCAAATGACCGTGGTATAAGAGGTTAATCAACAGGTAGATGTGTGTAACACGGTTTTCACGTGGATAATAAAACTCTGCGTCAGTTTTTGGCATAAATGTTGCGGTCCTGCACCACAGTGTGTGTTGAAATCACAAAAACAACTGGTGCTTACAGATGTCTCCGATGTGGAGCAGCACCCGTATCTAAACGTCTCTGCGTTGTGTCTCGTTCATTTTCTCCTCTCTTGTGAGTCGCATTAACTATGTACATGAACTGATCTTCCATTTCGCCACGACTCAGTCCCGCTGTGATCCTTCAACCGTCTTTCATGTCACTCTGACGCTGGTAGATGCCATTTGCTTGAACATGTTTCAGATTACTGTAACTGATGCAAACTGCAATTCCTTTCTGGTTAAGAGATTGGTTACGGCACAGATCTGAGTTGAGCAGAGAAATGAATTCTGAGTCTGAATTTGTGTCGCTGTCTCACCTGGTCGATGATGGAGTCCAAAGTGCTGAGCAGCAGGAAGCCTCGCCCCCTGACCAGGTACTCCCCCAATGCCACCATGTGGCTTTCCTCCTCCTCCTCCTCCCGTGCCTCCGCTCTCTGAGCCACAGCGCTGCATAGCTGATGAACGTCCGTCAGGAACTCTCTTGCCAGCGTGTTACTGGCTCCACTCATGTCTGAGCTACAGCGGAGGAAATACGCCATGTTTAACTCACACTCAAAATAATATCAGATCATAAACAGTTATCATTACGGGTTTCTCAACCGTGTCTGTGTGGGTTTGTGTTTGAGTTCCTCCCATCTCCTAAATCATGCTGAGGTTCAACTGTCACTCTAAATCCCCCGTAGGTGTGAATGTGAGTGTGAAAGGATGTCGGTCCTTCTGACTCGTCCAGGTTGGACCCTGACGTTCACTAGTTGACAGCTGGGATCGGCTCCAGCACAATCACGACACGTAACCGGAGCAAGTGGGAGATGGATGGATGGTATGGATGGATGGATGGATGGATGAATGAATGAATGAATCACAGCTGAACTGTGAAGATGAACTTGTGTTTTTAACAACTTGACACTCCACAGTGATGGAACAACGGCCCCTCGGTGATAATCATGCACTCACGTCCTTTGGGTGTTCTTTTTGTACTTAAACAAAAGCACCAAACAGTTTAATGATGCATGTGTTGGACCAACTTAGATTCAAATAAAGTGAGACGACAAAACAAACGTTCTTTAAAATGCCAAAGCCAATTCTGCAAGACAACTGTACAAGAACTATAAACATCTTCATATGCAAGACAATTACAAATAAACGGGCTGAGGTGAGTGAGAGATGCTTTTTTTTTAACAAACCAAATGTGCAAATGTTTGATTTTATTATCATTTCATTTATTTATGTCTTTGGATCAGTTTTATGTTTTAAGGTTTAGTAAGGGTTTTATTTATTCATTTTCATATTATTTTACGTTGTTGTTTTATCCCTTTTTAATTAAAAAAAATATTTTCTTGTACTTTGAGCTGCATGCGTTTTATGAATGACGGTGCACACAAAGTTTATTCTAATTAAATGTAGAAAAGCTCGAGGTCACGGTGGTAACGTCACCAACAGGAAAGTAAAACAGCTCCATTTGTCTACAATCCAATACAGTCAGTTTTCAGTTCTATTTAGCTTGTTGCTCTGGTCCACGTTGATACCAATGCCACCCATACAAAGCAGAGGAATCACATTATGATTAACTTCTCCAGTAACTGAATTTCAGCAGATTATTTCTGTCTTTAACGGATACTTACATACATACACTTATCGCTGTCTTACCAAACGATACCGGCCCAAACACTTTCCTTCCAGTCATCTTGCATGCGCTTCAAGCTCGACTGCAGCTCCTCCGGCTGTAAGTACATACTTCCTCACACGACTGCTGACTGAATTTTCTGTTCCGCAGCACAAATCCCATTAAATTGGAATTTCAAATGGAAGCTTTCCAGATTCGCAGCAGCTCAGCGTATCACATGAAAGCATGTGATGTCACATGGTGAGGGGACTGGCCTCGGGCAGACCGACGAGCCCCCGCTACTCTCCACTGCTGCAAATACGCTTATGTATGTAAGTACAATGTTATTGAGGAGCACTCACAGAAGACTCATGGATGGATTGTAGAAACAAACCATGGCTTCATATCCAATGTGCCAAACGTCTGAAACTTCCAGTGGTTTATTTAGATTCCATCGTATCCCGTCGTATGAATGTGATTGGAACAAAACGGTAGACTCTAAATGTAGAGTTTTAATAGATGTTATTGGTGGTGTATTTCATAGTTGACGTGTTTAATTGGGCTAAATTCAATTTTAACATTTCACTTTATGGATTCGAATCTTTGCAAGTAATATAAATTGACATTTATTCATTTATTTTGATGAGCCGCCATTGCTGTCGTTGCTTTTATCGTCCCACATGTTATTTTACTTCATCTCAGTCATGTCCAGCCAGCTGCTGCTGGTGTGTGTGTGTGTGTGTGTGTGTGTGTGTGTGTGTGTGTGTGTGTGTGTGTGTGTGTGAGAGAGGGATGAGTCCATTTTGCTGTGAAGTCTCAATCACAGGTCATAACCAAGCGAGCAATAATTACAGATAAAAGAGCTGAAAATGAATTAAAAACGGTGAATCACTGATTACACAGAATGAATCCGCCTTCATCTTTAACAAGGATTATGTCACCAATTTGAAAAGAACAATTAAGCTGAGAGAACACACAGGTTATGTCCCGTGGTTTTCCTTGTAGGAGTAAGGAGACACATGCAGGAAGGTCCTCCACAGGCTAAGGTGAAAACACACCGAGGGAACGGAACTGCACGTGTGTTTGCACTGGTTTGTCATCATGTGTGATTACTTATCAATGACGGTATCATTACCGATCAGTAGTTTCTTACAGTCTGCAGTCGGTGGAGTAAACAACCAAACTTACCAGAATCTCAGAGCATCTTTGGTGTTGTGACCGGGCTGATGCTGCACAAAGTGGAAGAGACAGAGGAAGTTCTCCAGACTCTGAAGGCTGACCTGGGAACACACGGCACAAACCACACATCCGCTCAATGAAACTCTGGGCGTGTTTCTCTCAAACATAATAAGCAAGGAATTGAAAAGATGGCGAGAGTAAGATGATGATTCAATATATTAAAGATACAGAGGATATTAGAACAAGCATTCATTTATTAGACAACAGCATCATTCATTTTTGACCTAAGAGCCTCTGCTCAGATGCACGTCACACATCTACAGACGCAAGAGGTTTATGTCCCTCACCACCAGCTCAGTCACGAGTCACGACGAGCCGTTTGAAAAGAGACAAACCATCCGTCTACTTTGTCACCTGCATCAAGGGAAGTGCGCGAATACTTTTCCGCCAGAAGCGTGACCGTCTAAGTCGACATCCTGTCGTCTCTAACACGGAATAAAAGCCCACGTTACACATGATTGAGTGAGTTTCAAAGCCAAAGACGCTGCATACTGACCTATAATAATAAGAAGAATAATAAACTTTATGTGTCTAGAACTTTTCATATGCACATGCAGCTCAAAGTGCTTTACAACAGAAATGATTCAGACCTGATGATGGCACTTAATATGCAAAGACATAAAAAAATCATGATGTTATTTTTTACAACGTCATTTTACAGGCGAAAGGTGAATGTGATCGACATTCACAACAAAGCTGCAAACTTGTGATATTAAGCAGAGAAACAGCAAAAAGACAGTTTAATATTGTTTCTTAGAAGATTCAGAGAAAAACCTTTTCAGGACTGCATGAGGATTCCTGAGCAGGACAAGAAGCAACTGATTAAACTGGGCCGAGCTCGGCTGAATGAGGACGTCAGGTGACTAAGTTCATCAAAGAGCTGATGGTTTGAGAGGGAAGGAAAAGAATCTTTCTTCTTTGTTTTTGTTTTGAAGGACATATGGACAGAGGACAGAGTCAACCTACTGACCAACAACAAACCAATTCCCCAGATGTTTTGTTTCTTTTTTATGGCCGGCTGGACTTGTTAGCTTATTTTCTGTATTTACTGGGTAAGTAAATACTGCTACGGTAGAATTTTTTTTTTTTTTTTGTCATTGAAAGGTTGAGTTGATGAGAGGACCAGCAAACAGTGAGAGGAAAATGTGCTTGCATGGAAAGTGGTACACTAAAAGTTTAATGAAAGGACCAATTCTGCATGTACAATCTTATCATTAGCATTAGCAAAATGTGTAATTTGGAGCGTGTTCATGAAAACATTGCTCAATAATAAAAGTTGAAACCAATTCCTGACAGAACAGTCTGTACGTTTCCACCTTCTCCTGTCTGTTTGAGTCGTTGCTACAGAAACGTTACATCATCTCGTCCGGTTGACAAAGACTCTGTTTGTTTATGATAAAACTGCCTTTCATTCATATGCTTTGAGGAAAAAATGTGACAACAAACTAGCATCTCTGCTGATCTTTACAAGAAGGGAACTGAAAACTACAGGTCACTAACAACAAATGACCGAGCGTTCAGAATTTGCAGTCTCTAGTGTTCAGGTCAGCTATGCAGAACTGTGAAAGGGATTTCCTGACCCTTTGCAGCTGAGACACAAAAAGGAAACGAGCAAATCAGTTATTTAGGCACCGTTAAACTTGTCACACCCCGGGTTAGCGGCAAAACGTCCTGTGTTAAACTGTACGTTGTTTTCATGCTCCTGATGCCAATGGCATTTCAAGTGAAGGAAGCGGTCCTTTTGTGTGTGTGTGTGTGTGTGTGTGTGTGTGTCTGTGGGGTGGTACCAGTTTTAAAAAAGGCGGCATGAAGATGATGATGATGTTGGAGCAAAGCTGATCGCACTCACCGGAGTGAAGGAGAGGCAGAGAGGTTAAGAGGATGTCAGCAGCGGAGGCCAAACACCCAGCGGAGCATGGAGGGTGGGCGAGTGGACAGGTGGGACGAGGGTGGGCGGGACAACATCACACAGGAAGAGGGAGAGAAAGAAGCGAATGGATCATGAGTGAAACGGGAGAGGATAGAGGTCAAATACGACGCAAACAAAAAGGATGAGAGAAATAAAAGCAGCAGGAGATGAAAGCAGAGGTAGACCTGTGTGTGTGTGTGTGTGTGTGTGTGTGTGTGTGTGTGTGTGTGTGTGAAAAAACTGGATCTGAAATGACTTATTTGTACCAGTCGCAGTCGTCCACCTCAAACAGGAAAAAGAAAACAAGATAACACTCATTTCCCAGCAGTGGGCTGATGTTTTGGAGGTTTTAATCCAATATTACAGTACGTGAGGGTGATTCCATTAGAACAGATTAATACAACAGCGTAGGTCCGAGGGACTGTAAACAAACAGAGGCATTCACCTCGGATTTGATTCATTTACTCATATTGCAATCTGGGAAACGGCAGACGGGACAGACGTCTACTGGACGTGTTTCTATGGTGCCGTCGTATCTTTCACAGTGAATAAAATAAAAAAGACAAAATCTATTCTTGAATTATTTAGTGGTATATTCATAGCAATGCATGTGTTACATCACAAACTGAAACCATGTCACCTATGGTAGTGAATTCCGTGGTGAAAAACTTTTTTTGTTTTTTTAAATTCTGCATCATGGACGCAACACACCACGTCATTCCATGACCGAAAAGGGGCGGGAAGAAGAAAGTGGTCTGTCGGTCTAGTCATTTCACAGTTGTTACTGGTATAGAGAACAAAAGCTATACACAACAACTCACCATCTTCAAAAAGATGGCTGAGTCACCCAGACACCCGGGTACAGGCGCTCCTCTGAAGCTCGCTGCAGATAATTGCCTCCAACTTGGCACAGGAAGCCAAAGAGATGTGATCCTCTCCTCGTGAGAGAGGACGTGGGGCGTCGGTTACGTAATGTGTGTGTGTTTTTTTCCAGTTTCAAATCAGTTTCAAATCCTGACTGATCTAATTTGACCTTTGGGTGATGAGCATCATGAGAGGCCCCTAAGGTTCTGCATTTCCTCAGTGGTTTTACACAACACCACAAATACAGTGTTATGGTTTTTTTGTAATGTCCACCATGAAATAGCGTGGTGGTGATCTCTGACTGTCAGGATCAGACTGTGACCTTCAACTAATTCCAGCACAGGGACTGAACTCACTCTCTGCGTCATTGTGTTGAATGATCATGTGATCACAAACTACAAGTACAAGTTTTTTTTCTTCTTTTTTTTTTGTCTCCGGAGAGATCAGAAGTATTCCGACTCAGATTCTAGACAGAACTAGAGATAAATTCTTCAGCCAATCAGTTGAAACTAGATGAGGAACAATAAATGCAGATGTGACACAACTTTCCAGGAGGTAAAACTGTGTCAGAACATACTGGAAATGAGGAAAATCCCAACAGGGACAGTTGGATGAACATCAGAATTGGACTGATGGAGCATGATGATCAGAAGACGGCACGATATTGGTGTGAACCGGACAGCAGAGCTTGTTCTTACTCAGCCATCTTTCTCATTCAGGAAAATGACTCACAAACACTTTCACTCCACCACTACGTTGGAACTTGTCTAACATTTATCCTGTTGAGATGTTGTGATGGGGTAAAAACTGAAAATATCCATATTTAAGAAGCTTACTTACTTGTTTCATTACAAAAAAAAATCTAAAAACAGGAATCATGTATTCAAATAGGTAATCTAGTAGTCAGTTTTTCATTAATTGTTAAAAATCAAAGTGAATATTGCATTTTGGAATAATGACATTTTTAGGAAAAATACTAAAATATATACATCTTGAGCTAAAATGATGAATGCAAAATATGCAAAACAGACAGTACATTGCAGGGCAATAAAATAAGAATCACCCCGGTAACCCCATAATGTGCCTGTCGGCTCACATAGTTTGTCCATGCAAAGTCTCTGGTGATGATAATAATAACAGAGAGATTCGATAAATGAGATAGATTAGATAGATAGATAGATAAGATATATTGGATGGATGGATGGATGGGTGGATGGATGGATGGATAATATGTACACCGGCATTAGAAAAATACCGACATGATCTGTCTTCAGTCGTGGGACCTTGAACGTGATCATCTGACGATGCTACCTCCACCTCCACGTATTCGTCGTTAATCTCATTTAGAAAAGGACTCTGTAAAGCCCGGACCTGAACTAGTGACGCCGGTGATGTACAGACGTGCAGTGCTGCTGCGGAAAATCGATAGATCTAATCAGCGTTTACACACGTTTCTATTATTACAGATGAGGCTGACAGACACTGTCGCCCTTCAGGTTCAAAACAGACTAACGCTCCCAACAAGAGTCTAATAATACCGTGGAGGATAATGTCCTTTTAGCTGCAGGTCATCCACAGTTCTACAAAAACCTGAACTGAACCAGGGTTATCAGGACTTACAGACCTGGGTGGAAGAGTGAGGCAGCGGAGGCATCAGTCAGCTGGAGCTCCTGGTCTGAGCCGGCAGACAAAAGTGAAGTTATGAAACATCCTCTTAGTTCATAATGTAACTTTCACAGTCCAACTCTGGTCGCATGCTCTCCTCAAAAGATTCACTACATCCAGTTTCAGGAAGACGAGTTCCTGGAAGGACGCCTGAGGTGAATATCCTCCAAAGCGGAGCCCACTGTGGTCATTACTGGATAAACCATTAAAAACCGTCTTATCTTGTGGTTAAAGTGATAGCACGGGACTTAAAGTAAACGTAAACTGTTGTAGTTACAAACTGAGGAAGAAAGAGCTTCACTGTACGATCAACACCTCGCCGAAAGCAGAACTGGTGGGACACAAACAGAAACAGAGTTGGTTCCAGAAAGCGGGTTTTAACTCTATTTCACATCCCCTGACAGAAGTCAAACCAAGAGTCAGTTGTTGGAATTCAGTTCATGAGTGTTTTTCCTGACTTAATATCAACTGAAGCGGCTTTCAGGAACGGACCACCGGACTAGTTTGCATCATCCCAAATTAGCAGGTCTCACAAAACTAACATGCTATATTATTCCAGTCCCTAGTTCCACTGCAATTCCTCGTCCTGATTATCGAGGCAAAAACTACCAGCATGTTATGGATCCTGATAAAGAGAAGAGGAGGAGAAGAAAAGATGAAGAGAGCAGAGGAAAGAGGGGTGACGACACCACAGCAGTAGGTCTACTGCAGGCATCTAGTTTCTGCAGACAAGTGTAAGCAAAGCGTGTATTTGACATATCTGCAGCTCTCACACACACACACACACACACACACACACACACACACACACAGAGGTTTTATTATATGTGTGGGGACCGATGGTTCACGTCCACTAACCCTCTCCTCCTAACTCTA
>CAAKHB010007905.1:144231-177050 GCA_901007665.1 Aeoliscus strigatus | reverse complement strand
ACCACCACCTCTCAACCTTTCCTTGCAGGGCTGCAGTGCTTGGTAAGATCAGAGAGAGAGGCCCTGGGCAAGTCACTCGCAGACGCTGAGGCTGAGAAATTGCAAGCAGCTGCCACTTTTTAAGATGCCTCCCCAGCCCACATGCGCTCTCATACGCCCCCAACCCCCGCCTCGCCTCTGCAACATTCACAATCATGGGAAGAAAACCACATTTCCAGGCCGGGGGTGTCTGAGGGAACATCAAGGCTCTTTGCCTCTCAGTGCAAGGCTGATGTGTGGAGAGGCTTTTGACCTTTGACCCACGCTCTTCGACCTCTACCTTGACACATATCCTCCCACGCCTTTAACCAAGGACCGTGGTAAATGGCTGCATTATGTCTTTGGGTCCTGTTTAATAACCTCAAATGTATTTCATCTCTAGAAGCATCCAAGCTACCAATTCACCTTAACACACCAACGGTGTCGCTGCCGATGCACTCGCACTAGCATACTTTATAGTACCGTAATTGTTGTCAAATGTCAGGAAGCGATCAGCTTTCTGTCCTTCTCGTGGACCGGTGGGCATTTAGCTTGCTAGCACGAATGTAGTACCACGGCTATCGCTGGTGTCAAAGGGTTACGCACAAAGTACTCAGAACAACACTTTGTTTCTATAGTACATTTACAAACACAAACCTCCTCCAGTCAGTGTAGTAGATGTTCTTCCCGAACGACGTCATCCCAAACGGGTACTGAATCCCCTCCGTAATCTGTCTGCGATCACCTCGGCCAGGATTCATACACTCCATTTTGTGTGTCCCTATAGGCAGGAAACCACCGTTAACGCGCACGGCGCATGGCACACTTCATTCCCCACTTCCTTCCCCACCTGCCAACCCACCTGCATCCGCCCAGCAGAGTAGTGAGCTCTGAGGGTCGTAGGTCAGCCCGTTTGGCAGGCCGAGGTCGTCCTTCACCAGCACCCTCCTGTTGGTTCCATCCATGTAAGAGGTCTCAATCTTGGGAGCGTCTCGGTTCCAGTCGGCCCAGTACAGATACCTGTTGGAATTGTAGAAGAAGTTCTAGTGGTATTTCACCCTTTAACACCGACCGTATGCCTGTTGCTACCATTCACACTAGCGTACTTTGAAGTACCGTAATTACCAGACTGTTTGCTCAGAAAATGTTGAACAGTTACTGAAAGCTGAGGGGCTGCCCTCGGTTCCTCTAACTGGGGTGAAGACGGAGCTAGGGGAAGGAGAAAATGTCGCTTCCTGAAATTTGAAAACAGTCATGTTGCTGTCATTACGGTAATCCCATTCTCTCTGCTGCCGGAAGCCAAGCGAATCATTACCGTAATGACAGTAACTTTTTTTCACACCAGAAGGAGGTAGAACTGAGTGAAACCTCTCAGTAACCACTGGACGCTTTTCTGCAAACACTGTAATTACGGTAGTCCAAATATCAATTTTGGCAATATTGTCGGTGTTAAAGGCTTAAATGTGCTGTTGTATAAGGTTTAAGTTTGTTCAATGGAGAAACAAGCCGAGAACCATTACGCACCCATTGGGGGGGTCAGTGATAATAGCACGGGGGTTGACGAGATCAGTGTCAATGATGACTCGTCGCTGGGTTCCGTCTAGAGAAGCCACCTCGATGCGATCCTTCACGGAGTCCGTCCAGAACATCGTTCGGCCCAGGTGGTCGATGGCGATCCCCTCTGGACTGTCCAAATCTGGGACAAAACACCAACAAAGGCTCGCTTTCCAAGTTTCTCCACCACCTGGAAGTTAAAGAGGGCAGTGGTGCTACCTGATCTAATCACAGCAACGGGTTCCCCTCCCTGGATGTTTGCTCTGCTGATGGACGGAGATGTGATTTCCGTCCAGTAGACCATTTTCTCCACGCAGTCGTAGGCCAGTCCGATGATTACTTTCTCCTGTGGATCACCCACAAACATCCATCTTTGAAGTGCTCTTTGCGAACACAGCCGCGCTTTGAGATAGAGACCCGGAGCAGATGTGATTTGGTTTGTTTTAGACAACAATGTCGAGTCGTGAATCGAAACAAGCAGAGCTACATGCTGAGCAGGAGCTCAGCCAGACATCAGCACAGCTGCTCTGGGAATCAGACCAACAAAAAATGCCTCCAATAGACGGTGAACTGATGTTAGCAATTAGCACGAATAACCCTGTGCCGCCAATAAAGCAGGAAGAGGCAGCAGATGTCGCAGATGGGATTGTTACCAGGTTCACAAAGCTTCTAGGAGTAAGAATGTGAGGACCCATCGACACGTAGCATCTGAATTGTGAAAGCAGCTGTGAAAATGACTAAAAATACTTCATAATAATGATGTACAGTGACATCGCTGCACTGACTTTGACTTCATGATGTCACAACATGGAATGTAGTTGTAATTCTTTTTACTTACTCTGAGACCTGCGGTGGATTGCCATTGTCTTATTCTGTTTGACCTGTCATGTTGTACGTCCCCCAGGACCAGCAGAGTCCGACACAAATTTCTCAAAGGGGACACTGAACGGTATTGAACAGAATTGGATTGAATGGAATAATCTGAACGGACGTTACACGTGCTTCAAGAGATAATTGTGCCTCGTGCTCGTCCCCATGTCGCAATGAAAAGAATCCTTCTGAAAATTCCACATGGTTCTAGAACATGACCAACAATGATTCGTTCATAACTTTTCAAGTTATTTTGCGAACGGACAAACAGATGCTGGCAAGAACAAAACCTCCTCGGTGGAGGAAATGAGCTCAACACTGTGAGAATAAACAGGCTGAGGAGATGACGGTCAGACAAGCTTAAAAAGATACGTGGTTTCTGTGTGGGAACCTTCTACACGTAAGTGAAAAAAAAAATGAGAGGGAGGCGCCTTGATGTAAGCGTGAATAGAAAAAAAGAAGATGATTGGAGGTTAAAGTAAAAGGAAGGAAAGAAACTAAAAATAGGAGTAGGTCACGTGAAACGTGTCATCTGCTGCTGGACTTCTTCCCTACGGAGAGACGTACGGGCAGATGCAGGATGGCCTTGGCATCGTCTTTCTTCATGTCGTAACCTTCCAGCGGGACATGCTCTATCCTGCCACTCTGGGCGTACAACAGGTGTGTCCCCGGAGGCAGGGGGTGGACGTCAGGTCGAGGGGTGGGTCCAACAGGTGCGGGCGGGCCGCCATGGTCAATGCCTGATGTCAAAAGTGGACAAAGAGGGAATCTTGTAGAGGTCCGTTTCCTTCATTTGCTGCTTTCACACGCACGTTTTCATTTTCTTCTTTTGGTTTTTTTTTGTTCTCTGAATGTAATCGTGTCTGAATTGTATTTCTATTGCGTTGTCCCAACACACTCATTTATTTAGATCGAAGCCAGGGTCTGAAACAACAAACTCACACATCGGCCGGCTGCCGGGCCCAGAGCGAGTGCCCTGGAGCTCCTGTCCGTTCCGGTCCACACACCAGCAGTAGCCCGTGCTGCCGTGGCACTGCATGGGCTCGTAGGCGCCGTTCTCGTCGCACGAGGGGATGTACTGTCCGACGGCGGGGCGGGGGCCTCGTGGGCCGTACTCAGTCACGGCCAGGAGACTGTCCCTGTGGGTCTCACACCGGGTTTTTGTCCTCTCTGAAGAGAATGAACACAGATGTCACGGGCCGCTATGCACCGTTAGAGCAGGTCTAAGAGGTCGGAGGGAGCCTGGTTGTCGAGTGTTCTGTGTGTAAGGAAGAAGATTTTGAACTGTATGCGATGTGTGATGGAGAGCCAATGCAGGAATTGGAGGACTGGTCCTTTATTGATGCTGCAACTAGAAAGCTGATACCAAACTGTCCTAAGACCGAAGCCCCAAATGAACTGAAAGAAAAAAAGTTGACCATCCAGATAACTTACCTGGAGAGCAGTACAAGCCATCGCCATAGTAACCTGGCCTACACTGGCAGCTAAAAGATCCCTGGGTGTTGTAGCAGGCGGCTTCCTGGTGGCACCTGCCCGTCTGGCACTCGTCGATGTCTTCAAGCAGAGTAAAAGTCAGTTTTCTGGGGGCGGTTTGGGAGCTGCAGTGCAATCTGTGTCAGTCTGAGCACACAAGTGTTTTGCAGAAAATCCAGCGGAGGAGTGTAAAGAATGGAAACTATGAATGAGAGATACTGGGCAGCAGCCAAAACAAGTATCCTCTGAAGGTCCACACATGAAATGGTTTCATCTGTTTTCCATGTTTCGCCGCTCAGCCGCCACAGATGCGTTACGTAACTAATCTCACCCTCCCCCGGTCTCGAGCAGATGGTGTAACAATTACGGCCCATGTAGGGAGTTTGTGTGTCTGTGTTGTACCTTGGCAGATTCTCCCATCGCCGATGAACCCCGGCAGGCAGGAGCAGATGTAGGAGGAGCCGCCGGTGTAGCTGCACTGAGCGCGCTCAGGAATGTCGCAGGTATGGGTGCCTTCTTCACAGGCGTCCACTGGTCGGTTGACCTCTGCGGAGACAAACGCCTGAGAATGTGACGATCCACTCAGCACGCATTCTGGCATCACATCAGTTTTCACTTTAGTCCTTGTTTCCGGCACGCCGCAGCAGGAAGGCGGAAATGCCGAAGCAGGTGACTTTTTTCGTAACGGTATCTGAGCTGAGAACATTCCCTGCTTCCATCAAAACAAACCTCTACAAATAATCCTTGTTTGTGCAATTCCATTCAACAACACTGTAAAAATGTGCTTATTTGTGATCAAAATGTCTCATTTCTAATATCTCTTTAAACTTAAAATAAGACACATCTCCTAAAAACGTAGACAGTCTTCTTATTTTAACTTAAACAAAAGTCCCCTTCCATTTTTTTTTATTTCAAGTGAAAATTTATTTGAAAGAAATGAAGATTGTCTAAAAACAAGTTACTTTTTCAGGTGACGTGTCCGATTTTAAGAATAAAGAATTTTTTTTTATGACTAGAAATGAGACATAGGTGTGTCGGAGTAAAGTAAAATTCAGTCCAAAGTGCTTGAAGAATAAAACTTTTTTCCTGAAAAAAGAATTCATTGCTGCGATGTTTGAGTCACAGACCTCTGCTTGAGACAGAGTTTATTCTTCCATGACGAGAAATAAGACAAATGCTCTCGGTAAGATTTTGAGTCTTTGCAGTGAGAGGATTTGCCACCACATACCGATGCAGGTGTGCCCGTCGCTGCCGAACTGATAACCCTCCTCGCATTCGCAGCGGAAGGTCCCAGGCTGGTTGTTGCAGATAGCGTGGGAGCCGCAGATCTGAGGGGTTTCTCTGCACTCATCAATATCTGACACAGATAAGAGTCAATAGGCATACGTTCATAACCGATGCGCTCAGTCCAAGTTCGGAGCTCGGAAGTCCAGATTATCAGAGATCAGAGAGGAGGGCTCAATTAGATTTCTTAATTACAAGTGCTTGAAGATAGCATCAGTCTGCAATACATCCTTCCTGTTCCTGCTGTATGGGCCTCACAGCTCTTCCGGTCCCTTTACTAGTACAGGACATCGGCTGGGAACGAGGAACCCACTTGATGTGGAAGGCTGCGTAGGACGGCTGTAGAACACCTGTGGATGGGTCTGTTGGGCTCTCACCATAACAGGCGCGTCCGTCGCCGTTGAACCCAGCGGCGCACTGGCAGGTGAACTGTGTCCCGTCTCCAGGTCGGCAAACGGCGTTGGTGTCACAGCCGTGTCGCCCGGTGAAACACGGGTTCTCCTCTGGCTGCCCCCCTACCAGAGTCAGAGGCAATTTTTTTTCTTACTAACTGAACATTTGATACCAAATGTTCACCAGCCGATAATAACGTCTTAATCAGGATGTTGTGAGTTGCAGTCCGGGAAGGAAGTGAGGCTCAAGCCATAACAGGAAGACAAGAATAATCTCTGTGACCTCACCGTTTATGTCCCCGATCTTGTTGCTCATGGCAAACCGGATGAGTTCATTATTGGCATCGTACATGACAAAGACCTGGTCCACGCTCAGCATCTGGGTGGGTTTCATGTCTCTTAAAGACTCGTGGTGCTGGCAGCTCCGGAAGGAGATGGTCTGCCGCCACTGATAGGTCCTGGTTTCGGTGGAGCCGTCGGGCAAACTCACGACGTAGTCCCGAGTGGAGGACGAGGTGATCACTGAAAGGTTGGAAAGAAAGGTGAAGACACACGGAGACGGGTTTTTAGGGTTTGAGATGTGGGCAAGCAGGACGGGAAGAATGTAATCCGTGGTGTAATGGAGAAAGCACGGTGGCCCAGAAGGGTCAATGAAATTCAAAAGCCACAAAACACCAAACAAAAAAAAAGCGAGGCGTGTATTTCGTTGACCCTTCTGGGTCTCTGTAAAAAAAAACATAACTCCAGTGACATTCCTGTTGAAAATATGTTGCTTTGTTTGCTTTTAGCTTCTCGCCAACTGGTCAAAGCTTACAGTTGTTGGTGTACTGGTAGATCTCTGAGTAGGAGTCGATCTGAACCGTGGAACCACGAGGCACCTCAGGGACCCGGCCCTCCAGGGTGCTGCTCACCACCAGGTGATCGTGCTCGTCGATGCCTTTGAACTCCTGCCTGATGGTCAGCTTCTCATTCCCGGGCAGGAAGGTCACGTCAGCCTGCCGTGTGAACTCGCCCCCTGGAGAAGACGGGTTCAGGTCGGAGTAGAACGTGAGCGGGGTGAATCGCGAGGATGTTACATCACTGGAACGGTAAAATCCTCCCGCTCACCGATGATACTGAAGCCGTTCTTGAAGCCGGGCTGCTCCAGGGCGAACGCCCACCCGATCACACCCCCCAGGGCGGACAGGGGCTGCAGTGAGGGGCCAAGGGATTGAGGGATGTCGCTGATGGCCACGTAGGAACGGCCGTCATTTACCACCACGTATGAGTGGAGATCGTTGCCCTTGAACTCCTCTGGATACGGAGAGCTGCCCACAAACACTTTTCCATACACTTTACCGTTCATCCTTTGTGGCTTTCCTGAAAAAAAGAGATAGATTCATCCGATATTTCAAGGCGTAAGGCCACTTGTCAACCATTTAACACCGATAGAATCGCTGGCGCTACATTCACGCTAGCATACTTTGGAGTACCGTAATTACGCGACTACCAGAAAATGTCGAGTTGCACTGGGTTCCGTCTACCTGGTGTGAAGAAGAAGCAAAGGTTGATTTGGTAACAGCCAGGTTTCTGCCATCACGGTGATGCCATTCGCTCTGTTGCCGAAGTCATAAACGTAATGACAGCAACTTGGCTGCAACTTCTCAACTTTCGGGAACCCATCAACCGACTGTATTGGCAGTGATACCGTCGGTGTGAAAGGGTTAAAAGACAAATTTAATGTCCTGAACCCTTCGTTCATCTCTTGTTCACTCTTGTTTGAAAGAGCTCAAAATAGAAAGACAGCTCATGTCACTGAGGGTCACATGAAGATGCCTTCAGCTTGCCTGGTCACACATTACCCACATAACCCACTTATACTCCATTTCACTGAGCCAGAATTCATGCCTGTCTACAGTCTGCATCCAAATGGAACGTGACCGTACCCTCTGCCACACATTCTATCCCATTGCCGTAGAAGCCGGGCCGGCAGTGGCAGCAGAATCCCGTGGAGTAGTCCTTGCAGTCAGCAAACTGGGAGCACTTATCCCTGTTATTCGCACATCTTCCAAGGTTGTATGAGAACACTGGAAACATGGTGGAGGAAGCACGATAAGCCAGAACAAGACGAATCGAGGGGACATCACACTGAACACTGAGCACTGAACTCACCATCTACGTTGATGTCCGTGTCGTCGACCACCACCACCTCGGGGTTCGCCGGCTGATGCGGCTGATACTGAACTGGATGGACTTCAATTTGCTCCCCCTCGTTCTCAAAATCAGGGTACACCACTTGCTGCCCGTTAGTATAAACAGTCCTCCTTGTATCGGTGGCCTCCTCGCGGCCTTCGGCGGCTGCTCGTGGTGTGACTGCCTGAGGTGTGGCCTCGGTGGGCAGGTCGGTGACCTCCCCTGGAGCGATGTTGGTAAAATAGGGGGAGGTTCCAATGTCATACACCCACACACCACGGCGACCCGAATTGGTTTGCCTATAAGGGCGAGAAGTTAAATACATTTTTAGTCACTGTTGTTCAGTGGGAATCCAGCCAGCAACGCTGCCTCACTCACTCTGCTAAAGCCCGGACGGAGGCTTCGTCGTCCGTGGTGGTGCGGTAGTATTGTCCCTGACTGGAAAAAATGAATCCCCGAACCAAACCTTTGCTGAAACCAGCATGCAAGATCCCGCTACCACTCTCCACAGGCATGGTGGTAAACTGTATCCCATCTCTTGGATACAGGACAATGGCGTAGGAGTCGGTGTCCAAGGTGGCGATCACCAACTGGAAGGTGTTCCTCTGTGGAACAAAACGTTATAGAGTGTAAAGTCTGTGAGGGTTCTCAGATACCCAGGTCATGGTGGCTGGGTTACTTCACAGGCAACTGGGCTTGTCGTTTGTTTGAAAACCACCGACGGGTCCAGTTGGTCGCGAATTGACCCAGCAAGACACAGAGCGTAAATCAGTTGTCGAGACCCACAAAGACACTTTCTACAGTGTTCTACAGCATTGTTCATTTACTCCACAAACATCGGTAGCCACAGACGCCCGAGAACACTACATGGAGCGGGATTCAAACCGCCAACCTTCTGGTGACTGGACGACCCACTCAACCTAATGCCGCCACGGTGTACGATGACACGACACGCACCTTCTTGTCGATGGCGTCCCCTCGGCTTTGAGGTTCATTGGTGGCGACATCGAGCCAGGTGACCACCACAGCGTGGGTGGGGCTGACTTCATCGTCCTCGGGGAAGGCTCTGTTGATGTGCTCAGCTGCACGCTGCAGAACGTCCGGGCTGGTGTCCTGACGGAAGAAAACCTTCCCCGCAGCGTCACTTGTGTCCAGGTCGCCTAGAAGAGCTGCAATCATGCCAAACTGGGGGGGGATGCTGCCGAGATATGACGACTCGCTCGGTGGCTCTGCTGTGGCAACAAAACCATTGGTGTTGATCTGAAAATACCAACCCAAGTTAGTGATGGGGACTGAGAACACGACTCGGATGACTGTAGCTGTGGAAGAAATCATTTAGGGCAACGGGGAGACGACACGTTGACAATCGGGGCAGTTTAGTCAGTTTAGTCTGACCCACTTTGATGTTTATCTGCAGCTCATTAGACTAACGATGGAAGTCGGCTGCTCGGCCGCGCAGGAACGCGAGTGAACAAGCTAAAAGACGGTTTACGCACTTTTAAACACATGTAAACACATGCGAGGCACATAAAAAAAAAAAAAACCTGGCTCATGTCACAGACACACACACACACACACACACTGCATATGGGGCTCCTCCGCTTCCTCATCAGGGGAAAACAAGAACACTATTCCTGGCCGGGGCTCCACTGCTTCCTGTCCTTGCCCTGAAGTGCAGCCCCAGAGAGCCCACAGATTGCAGCTAATCGTCCTTCCAGAGACTTCCTGCCTCCACGGGACAAGGATTGTGATCTTATGGTGTTTTTAAAGTCAGTGGACCCCTAAACATCGATGCAGAGTGAATCGTTGTCATGTCGGGACAATAACAATGTGCAATCATTGGAGTTTGTGGTGTGGTGACACCCACCCCCACCCACCCACACAGACACACTCACACACACACACACACACACACACAGGGCCCAGACAGAGGAGATTGTCTCACACAGGAAAAATCTCGAGTGGAGTTGACAAATATGTTTGTGGTGAATGATGCGGTCGGATAATTTGGATGTAACCATCTGTGGGGAAAACCCTCCGTGTTTGCTCAGGAGAAGGAATCAAATATTTACACTTTAGGCTTTGGTGTCAACACATATCTGCTTCTCCTATAAAACCAGCATTAAATCAGCAATTCGACGTCACTGATGATAGACAGTTGTCTTCACCTTCTGACCAAAAGTCATGACTCAGACATGTCTGAATGTCTCATGCACATTCAAGGGGAAATCTGTTTCGTTCATAACTCCTGTCTGACAGCACGTCCGCATGCATCACAATTAAAACAAAGATGCAGCACTTTTCTTTGAAAAGGAGAGTAACTGGGAATAAAGGGACGCTTGTCTGTCCAGTACAATGGTGCTGCTTTCATACAACCGATGCCCTTTGCAGCTGATTAAATGCTCCACATGGTAACAACAAGAATGGAGCAGACTTCAGGAAATCATTTGGTCACATCAAGTCACTTCAGCTGGCACACAGGCTGTTCTGAGCAAAGTGGGTTGCATCTTTTCATGGAAGTTCTCTCTGAATTTCCTCACGAGTGTGGATTGATCCATGGGTGGATGGAACATACAGTACTTTGGTCTGTCGGTCAGCAGTAAAATGACCCCAGGGAGCCTGCAATAACGTGTGGACACATTCCCCAAAGATCCAACACGGCCTCTCTGATAAGTAAGTCAATATTTGGAGATACCATGAGAGGAAAAGTCGCCTTCTGCCCCAGAATTATTTACTGGTAAAACGTACGCGCAATTACGCAACGTGGACACGATGGATCCATCCTGACCAGCAGAGAGAAGTGGACCACTTTGTGGCCTGACTTACAAATATACTGTCGAATGTGCCATCGTAGAACAACAGCGGCTTCTCCAGGTCGAGTCGGTGGGTCTGGTCATTCCCTGGATCCAGTGTCTTGTCCCCTGCGCTCGGACCGAACGGGAAGAGCTCCCCCCTCGTTACGCACTGCGCCGCCGCCACAAATCCCAGAAAAGCCGCACAGACGAGCCATCCGTGCTCGCGCCGACCCATCGTGGCTGTTTTCGGGGGAGACTCTCTGTGCGGTCCCGTGGTTTTCGGTCCACGACAGGTTCGCGGAGTGACGCAGAGGCTGAAGAAGGTTCAGTCAGAGTTGGAGAGACTCGGGGCGGAGTTGAGCGGAGAGGGGCGCTGAGAACGTTCACGAACCCACCACAACTGGAAAAGGAAATGAGAGGAAGCCTGCGCGTTTTGCCTCTGCTGTTTTTCCTAAAGCAGATGACTGATGTGGTTCACTTCTTTGCTGTAGGCTGACGTGTTCTGGGTTGTTCTGTGGTCGGTCCAGCTGGACATTAGCAGACACACACTTTACCTACTGCACCTTCTACAGTAACAGGCTGCTATACATTTTCTGTTAATTTTATATACCCCACCCCCCTTCTGGGTAGTTGTATATGGTTTGTTTGTCTTTTTCTTGTGTGACCCTAGCTGGCAGAAACAGAAGAACGATTTTTGTTTGTTTGTTTTGTATCTTGTATCTTCTACAAGGAAGGAAAACACTGGACAGGGGTCAGAGTGCCAGTTGGTTATTTGGAGGCACAGCGGTCAGTCTCACATCAGATTCATCCATTGAAATTCTGACTTGCTCCCCTCTATTGCCACTACAGCAGACATCAGCTGTTTGGATGATTAAGGGTTATAAAAAAAAAAAAGCCCTGGTGGTGTCCAGAGGGACAACACAGAAGCTGTGTTGGAACTTTGGACGCAGGCCAGGGGGCCATCAGAACATAGACATCAGCATATGGACCAGTTACCATCAACAGAGCCCCACAAGATCACAGAGCGCTGTAGCATACAGTAATCATTGGAGGCATGCTATCACAATCAACTCCAGCTGGGATAACGAGGTGTTTGTGGCGCTGGAACAGATCCCCACTCATCCATCCAGCTCTTTAATGCAGTTTAACAGAGCAGCTACTCACCACAAAGGTACGGAATTTGAAAACAGCTATTTAGGATGAGCTGTGATACCTGAGCTGCGTAAAAAAAAAAAAATCAAAATGTTTTTTATCTGATGTGACCAGAATATGAAAACTGGATGCACAAGAAAACCTTTATCTTGTGTTTCTGTCAGCGTCTCTTGAGCGTGGACCAGACGAACAAATCATTGTCGGTTTTATCAGTACGCCCATGCAGCCCAGCTGTGATGAAGGAAGTTGGAGTACATTTCCGTGCTTAAAATCAATGTCACGCCATCAACCACAAATTCGTTATCGCTAAATTATCAAACACACTCCTTACATGTATAGAGTAGAATCCTACTTTAATTCTGAGTTTGTCAAGGATGAGTGAAGACATTTCAACTACCTGTACTTTGGTGTTCCTCAGGGATCCACACTGGATCCGCTTTTCTTTCATGATTTGACAACCACATTCAAATGAATGAGCTAAAAATGATAGTTGATAGTATTTTTATATGTATGCATCTAAAACAGAAACTACTTACAATAATCTCTTTTTTTGCAAGTTCAGACCAAAAACCTGTTTATATATGTATACATACATATATATATGGCAACATAAGCTGATTCATATATTCAGTTATGCTCTCATATCACTCACTGTGAAAACTGGCTGCAAGGGCTAGTAAAATACTTCTCTAAATACCATACTCTTCTAATATAAACAAAGCCTGAATATATTTGACAGGAAATATACATTAGATCATCTTTGCCAGAGTAGTATTAACAAACCATATCTTGTTCAACATGTGAAATAAACAGATTCTTGACGTGTATACAAGATTCTGCCCAGAGTGGAGACAAGTTGTAAACCTGGGAGACACTGGGTATAAATCTAGATGGAGTGCAGTCAGTGGGATTTTATTACCTCCAAAAGAATATGTGTATTTTATTTTCCATTTTCTATCAGAGACCTGAAAGCACAAAACTGAACTTCAGTTTGTGGTTTACAGACGCCACTGAAAGTCACATCTCCTCTGTTAGTTGAAACTGCGTCTGCTTGTATCTGCTTGCTGTATCACAGCTTTCCATTTTTTTCTGCTTGTTTCATTGAATTATTTTCTCTATTCTAGTTTTAAGTGATTGGATTTCTGCCACCCTGGATCCCTCACAGGGATTCCATCCATAACACAGGTCGATGGTGCCACCCTCTGGTGACTGTGAGAACTATGCTTATGAGTGCCAAATAAATTGCAGAGAATTAAAAATTCAAAGATCCCATAGATGAAGATTGTTAGATTAGTATGTCAAGATATGTATGAAGTTAGATATTCATTTATAAATTTAAATACACATTTGTCTTCACGCAATGGAAATTAATTTAGTTTGGGGTTTTGGCAATTTACAAAGTAATAAAGATAAAGTGAATATTCGTAGCTCCAGAGGGAAGACATATGACGTGGGGACTGGGAGCTGGTGTCCCTGTGTGATGAATGTAGCACCGCAGTCAAAGGTGAGTGGGGATGACCTTTGACCTTTCCCATGCCCCAGTCATGTGAAAGAAAAGCCCTCTCTGACCATGATCGCTTTGGTTTGTCTACAGCTTAATGAAGTTTCAAGATGACAACTTGTACGGTACACGGACAGACTGTTTGGGTAAACTCCGACTGTACATCAGATTTAACATGAGGTCAGTTCGTGTCACTGAGCAAACAAGCTGATGTTGTTGAGTTTGGAGTAACTCTGTGTTACAAATTGAAGCGGATGAAAATGTGAATGTTCCTCAAAGAGACAGTGAGAAATACAAGAAGCTTTGCATAATCAAAACAGAATGAATCATAGGAACGCAATTACATCCTCCGCAATCGTCCATATTCCAGGTTAACTGTTGGGAATTTCAGTATTACTAAATTGATTCCGCAATAATTACTCACCAGTATGTAGAAGCTTGTAAATGGTAAATACTTTTTTTAATGCTAAAATATAATAATTATTGTCAACCATGAATTTTCAAATGTACTGTTTTACAACATGTAGTACCATAAATTATTATTCACAGATTAAAATGTCAAAGTATAGTTATTTATGAAAAGTATAATTAGTGTTTGAATGTTATAGTAACTCATTCAATTGTGTTATTTGACAAAGAATGTAATTAAGTGACAAGAAGAATTCTCAGACATCTATCACATTTTCTACGGTAGAGGATTAGTACACGTACATGTAAATAAAGAAAAAAAGGAAGTGAGAGCAGCATGTAAAACATCATTTGAGTTTTGAGATTAAACCCAGAATTCTGGAAAAAAAAGTCAGCATTCGGACAATTCGAACTAAAAAAAGGTTGATCTCAAACTAAATACTTTAATCTAATTTAAACTCAAATCCATTTTTACAAGCTGTCCTTTTTTTTTTTTTTTTTTAACTATTAGGAACATTTGGCCCTAATCGTCTTCCGTAGCGGTTCTGACAGGTTGTAAATGTAACGTGTGCAGGGATCACGGATGTGCTGGGAAGCTCCATCAGAGGGTTAAAGGTGCAGAACCTGCGTCAGCTGACGCGGGGGGGGGGGGGGGGGGGGGGGGGAGGAGGAGGAGGGGGGCCGGTCCTCCGCTCCGCTCCCGGCTGCTGCTCAGCTTCCTCCCCGGCCGCGGCAGCTCTCTCTCCCCGCGGATCATGTGCCTCTCCGCCTGCTCGTCTCCGGCGCCGCGGCAGGAAGTCGTCTCCATCCGGCTGCTGGTCCTCTCCTGACCGCCTCCCAGCCTCTCTCCTCCGCCTGCGCCGCTCCAGGAAGGACCGACCCCGGGCAGACAGCATGCAGGCCCCGCTGCCCACCCTGAGCCCGGCCGTGCCCCCGTACGTCACCGTGGGTCTGACCGGGGTGTACACCGCCTTCTACTCCCTCCTCTTCCTCTTCATCTACGTGCAGCTGTGGCTGGTGCTCCGGTACCGACACAAGCGCCTGAGCTACCAGACGGTGTTCCTGTTCCTGTGCCTGCTGTGGGCGGCGCTGCGCACCGTGCTCTTCTCCTTCTACTTCCACAGCTTCATCACCGCCAACACGCTGGGCCCGTTCCCCTTCTGGCTGCTCTACTGCTTCCCGGTGTGCCTGCAGTTCTTCACCCTCTGCCTCATGAACCTCTACTTCGCTCAGGTGGGTGTGTCGGTAGCCTATTGGAGTTGTTAAGGCATTGGATCTCCAAACGTCACAGCACCCCCACCACCTCCTTGACCACATGTCCTTTACCCTCCGATCTTCTTCCATACTCCTGCTGGCTCCTCCATTTCTCCGATCACCCCCCCTTGACCTCCTCCACCCCTCGTGTGTGAAGGTTCTCAGTCATCCAGGTCATGGTATGCTCTGCTCTTGTTGGGTTAGTTTGTAGGCAACTAGACTTCAAAGACGTTTCACCACTCGACCGAGAAGCTTCTGACCTGAAGACTTAGAACTGAAGAAGCTCCAGTTGTCTATGAACTAACCCACACCTCCTTGACCCCCTCCACACCTTCCTGTCCCCTCCGATCGTCTTCCATCCTCCCCATGGCTCCTTTGTTTCTCTCCTCCACTGTCTCATTTGATGTCACTTCATGTTTCAGCTCTTTTCTTTTGTCTGTTCCTGTTGATTTATAGTTCTTAATCACCATTACCATTGTGTTTGGATCCTAGTTGGGGAGGAGTCCGCTCCTGGATCGCTGGTTGTGAACGTGACCGTGATTCTAGCTTTAGATACTTCTAGAAACAGGATTTTAGGAACGTAGGAAATGACAGAACTGATGTTTAGTGTCACCAACGTAGAACCGCCGAGCGCCACATCGGGTAGAAAATGACTTCAATCATTAGAATAATCAACAATAACCTGAGTAATTGATGGATGATGCCGATAGAAAAGTGACTTCATAAGTAAATCCATGGCGGTAACGATGAAGTCAACAACACAGACGTCATACGTCAGCCGCAGTGGAGAGGAGGAGCTTCCTGTTTCCACCTGAGGGAGCGAGGACGCAGAAGTGAAACCCACCCAGTTTGTTTTGCATGATGCAGTGTGCCTTCTCTCTCTGCAGGTTGTTTTCAAGGCCAAGTCCAAATACGCTCCAGAGCTGCTGCGATACAGGTTCGGTGCTTTTTCAACTTGATGGAAGTTCAGAGAAACATGTCAACAAATGTTCGATTAACCCCTTCAACACCGACGGTATCGCTGGCGCTACATTGGCCCTAGCATACCGAGCATATCGTAACGAGAAAGCTCGCTGTCAGAAAACGTCCCAACAGTTCCTGAAAGTAGTCACGTACTTGCGGTACTCCAAAGTACGCTGGCGCTGATGTATGGGTGTGTAAAGGGTTAATCAGTCACGTGGCCGACCAGCTCCTAACGTCCCTGGCGTCCGTCTCCAGGCTGCCGCTCTACCTGCTCTTCCTGTTCATCAGCGTGCTGTTTTTAGCCGTGAACCTGGTGTGCGCGCTCCTGGTGAGGATGTCCTCGGACCGCGCCCCCACCATCGTGCTGGTGCGGGTCGCCATCAACGACACGCTGTTTGTTCTGTGCGCCGTCTCGCTCTCGCTGTGTCTGTACAAGATCGCCAAGATGTCGCTGGCCAACATTTACCTGGAGTCCAAGGTGAGAGACGTGGTCACACGCAGCGCACTCGCATCTCCTGCAATTGACAGTCGTTTCCTAGCAACGCAGCTTCATCTTTTACTCTTTCTTTTTCCACCGCCGCCAAGGGAGTCCTGCTTTTGCCAGAGTTTGTTTGTTTGTACGAACGGATTTCAACGAAGTTATCAGGAAACGCTGATAATGGGACCAGGAACAGATGATTGATTACATGTTGGGAACTAACACCAGGTTGTAGCTGAGAGTCTGCTGACTCAGCATAGTGTGAACAGATTCGTCAATAGTTCTGGAGCCACATCCAGAAGAAATTAGCAAAATAGTGAAATTTGTCAAGAACTTTTGAACTAAAAGTGATGTCAGTGAATTTCCAAATGTCCAGAGGACGTTTTCTGGGTCAATGAATCTATTGATGTAGATGAAATAAGGAAGATAAATCTAAACGTGTGCACTCCACCAAGTTTTTTTTTTTGTCTTTTGTTTCATGAAATTCTAATTCCCGTGGTTCTCTCAAACTGTTGCAGGGCACGTCGGTGTGCCAGGTGACCGTTGTCGGCACCATCGTCATCCTCCTGTACGCGTCCAGGGCCTGTTACAACCTGGTGGTCCTGGGACTCGCAAACAAGAGCATCAACTCCTTTGACTATGACTGGTACAATGTTTCAGACCAGGTGAAACAACATTTGTTTTGTGATACTGTCGGGCTAAAACCAAAAAGGATTTGTTCAAACGAACCTGGTTTGACTTTGTTCCAGGCCGATTTGCAGTCGACTCTGGGCGACGCCGGCTACATCGTCTTTGGGGTGATCTTGTTTGTGTGGGAGTTGCTCCCGACTTCGCTGGTAGTTTTCTTCTTCAGAGTTCGACAGCCCAACCTAGACAGGGTGAGCCAGCAATTATCCTGGACCGCACTGCAAAAACTCAAAGTTTTCCCAAGAATATTTGTCTCATTTCTCCTCAAAATGTCTCATTTCTCGAAAAGAAATACTTTAAAAAGACACATCGCCTGAAAAAATAACTTATTTTTACACATCTTTTACTTGTTTCTAGCAAATTTTCACATGAAATAAGCAGTATTAGCTAGTGGAGAAAGATTTTTTTTTTTTCAGATTTTTCTACTTTTTGAAAACTTGATTGAAATAAGTGAAAATTCACTAAAAACAAGTTACTTTTTCTGGTGATGCGTCTTATTTTAAGTGTAAAGGGTTTTTTATTTCAACTAGAAATGAGACATTTTGATAAGAAATAAGAGAAGTGTCCCATGTCGTCACACGATCACAGATGAGACGTCTGTTTTCATCCGTCCGTTTTCACTACGTGTCCCCGTGTCGTCTTCCAGAGTGGCTCTGTGCTCCCCGGTCACGTCTTCTCCTCGAGGGCGTATTTCTTTGACAACCCGCGACGTTACGACAGCGATGACGACCTGGCGTGGAGCGTCATGCCTCAGAATATTCAAGCCAGGTAGAACCCCCCCCCCACACACACACACACACACCCTCGAATCGGATGTGTGTGAGTTGGATTCACGTTTGTTCCTTCTCGTGACAGTTTGGCCGCCGACAGTTACGAGTGGGGGAGCCAGAGCAGCGACATCAGCGCCTACATCGGAGGAGGGGACGACGCCTACCACGTGCCCCCGCCCTCGGAGGAGCTCAGCCATTACTGATAAAGCGTTGCCACTTGTTTCGTACATCTTTGCACGTCGCCGTCGTCAGAGCGAAGCACGCGGAGCTGACAGACGCCGTCGATTCGTTGAGTTTCTTCTGGAGAAGAACAATCACAACCACTCTGCCAGTATACGAACGTCCACGGACGGGACGACAATTTGCACACTCCCTGTACGACCGGACATGGTGGCTCACATTTCCAAGTGTATAGTTTGTATTAAATGCTACGTAATATATTCTGACCTTTTGTACAATGTACTGTTCCTGTTTTATGTATGTATGTTTTTTTCCACACAGATCTGTTAATATAGATGAGATATCCATTTAACTTCTATTAAAAATGTTTGTTTTTTAAACATCATTTGTGTGATAAACTGGCACTGAATGCTTTTACCAAGACAAAAGGCAGTGATGGAGATAAAAGACTGTGCACCATGTGATTAAAGAATATTTTTCATGGAGGTTAGTTACATTTGTCTGTATATAAAATATATGAAAAACAAAATAAATACTTTTTGCCTTTGACAGTTTACATTTTCTGAGCAAGAACTTACATCTATTTACTGTTTTTTGTTTTTGTAAATTATTCTGTTCCTAAGGGAACGCTATCAAATCCATCCAGGTTCAAACCCACAACAGCACCGACCACTGGTCCACTGTATCGCCCCGGGCAATGTGCACTATTAGTTTTTCACGTTGGTTTGAAGTTTGCAAAATATTCAGGATTTGTCTGCGATTTGGATTCAGTGTAAGATTGATAAGTGAAACACTAAACCATGGAGCCACGTACATGACTGATCAACGTTCTTTTTTATCACTAACTCATTTTACATCCACTTGGGACTGACTACAATTGCTGGAGCGTTTCGCAGGTGACCTGCAGGGGGCAGTGTGGGGCTACATTTGGAGGCTGGGGAACTTGTGTCTGTTCAGCTCACTTGGTTCTGTTGGTGTTGTATCAGCATCAACTTGAAAATGACTCGAAGCTACGACCGGTTCTGTCAGAAAAATTGTTTTTAATTAAGATCATTCCTCGTATTATTGCAAAATTCGGCAAACGTCAGCTTCAAACAGCTGATTCCATGTTGAACGCAAAACACAAGAAGCATCAGCAAACACTGTACCTTTAAGGAATTAACTGCGAGAGGAGCTCGAGTCCTGTTTGACGTGTTTCGTTCTGTTTTTTTCTGAAATGATCCGCTGTAGCGTAAGTGCCCCCCCCCCCTCCAAAAAAAAGGTGAGAGGACAAAGCGTGCACAATCCCTTTCAGTAAAACGTCAAAACATTCAGGTCCGCTGAGTCGTCCACGTGGACTCGTGTGCACTCGTTTCGTTTCTCTCCGTGTGCGTGAGTCCTCCAAGCACGCGAGCGTCAGTTCGTCCGTGTGAACGCACACGCCGGCTGCAGGCCACTTCTTAAGACAGAGCACTTAACGGCTGTTGCTAGGCGACGGCGGCTTCTCACTAGCTCGGGTCCGACGGTTTGCCGAGTTCGACCTTTACTCCTTTTTCTCCTGCACCTGCACAAAGAGGGGGGGAAAAAAACAACATTTGATAGGACGCGGCGCTGCGGTGAGGTGGACTGAGTCGACAAACACACGGATGACGTAGAAGACGGCGGCCGTGGAGACGGCGGCGGACCGTCCAAGCCCACCTGTTAGGTATTTCTCTTTAGCTCGCGCCCGCTCGTCTGCGTCGAAGTACCACACGGTGATGGCATACCTGCAGAGACAGTCAGAGCTGTGAGATCTGGGAAACGGGCGGCGGCGGGGGGGGGGGGGCGCGGTCAGACGAGGTTCGTACCTGGTGGCGTAGGCAGGCTGAACCTCGTGAGGGTTCCGCCTGTCGGACCAGAACAGCAGCAGGCGGTCGAATTTGGGTTCTATGTCCGCAAACTGGGTCTTTCCTTCTGGGAAGATCCGGAGAATCCCACCGTGTTCCTGGGGGAAGAGAACGTTCAGAACCACTGTGTTCGACTGTTGGTCACAGCGGGACGCACACAACAATCAGGGAAAATGGGCTCCACCTCAGGAGGCCTGAGCTTTAGTTTGGTGTGTGTTTGTATTCCTCCTTGCTGTTTGGGATGGGCACCAAAAAAATAAATACAAAAAACAAACAAATAAAAAGTATAAATTATTAATCATACATGAATTTGCACGTTAAAGAAACTCCTAACAAAAAAAAACACATATGTATGTAGGGCCTTAGGAGGTTAGTTAAATAACTAAAAGAATTTTTTTAAATTAATGAAAACAGACGTTTGCACGTCTAAATCATAACATACAGAAAATATACACAGGTGAATTAGAACATCATCAAAAAGTTGATTTTTTTCCCCCCACTAATCAATTTAAAAAGTGAAACAACTTCATATATTGTATATTTTCCTCACAGACAGACAGGTGTTTATTTCCTTTTCATTTTGATGATAACCAGAGAGATGCCAATGTCTGGGTTTTCATTTGCTGTGAGTTAAAAGAAAAAAAAAAAGAAATTACCACTTGGAATATGTGTTTCAATTTGTCAATTGATTTAGTAAAAAAAAAAAAACAAAATCCACCTTTTGATGATATTTACTGAGATGCAACTGTATATACAATATATACAAATATACACAGAGGAGCAGAGAATATGTACAGGTGAGTCAGAGTATTTGAAGAGACGAGTTACGTAAATCAGAATCAGATTGTCAGAACGTCACGGCGACAGATCACGTTTGATCGTGAAAAGATCCTGATGACGGGGGACAAACTGCGACAGTGAGACCTGTCTGTTTAATGAACAGCACATGACAATGTACAGGGGGGTGGGGGGGGGGGGGACTGGGTGGACTCCAAGGGCTCGGAGGAAAGCTCAGGATAGGAAGCAGCAGCGGGGGACGGCTTTCCTGTGGACGGATAGGAAGAATAACTGACAGGAAAACTGCTGGGGCTGGATAAAGGACCTGGGGAGTGAAAAAGCAGATTGCTGCGAGCGTTGTGTTTCAACTCTCACACGGCTGATATGATAGGACGCTCGCTTCACACGCAACGGGCTAAAAACGGGTCGTCTGAGGAGGGATGTTCAGCTGCATCGATGCTGAGTTCAGTTCGGGGGTGGTGGGGGACATGGTCAGCAAGGAGGACGAGGAATAAAGAACGAATCCGTAAAACTAGAGGTAGACTCCTGTTGGGACGGCCCTCCGTCTGCAGGGACCAACCAGAGGACGGCCCTCCGTCTGCAGGGACCAACCAGAGGACGGCCCTCCGTCTGAGCGTTGGCGGTGCAGATCCATCCCTAACCGACCACTTCACGAGGATTTCATGGACAAGCGAAGCCATTCAAGAAACATGATGCTGGAAACTGAGGGACTAAAGTAACTGCAATTAAGTCATTAACTGGAACAAGTGAACCTGAACACTCAAAAAAATGTCCCCCGCTCCCAGAGCGCCTGTATCCCGGCAACCACATTCTGCCACCGCCAGCTCATCACATGCCGAGGGAAACAGCCAATCAGAGAGCGGATTGTAATGGTTCACATGTCCAACATGGCTCATTTGAAATCACTGAGGCTGGTGTGTGAACCCCCGACGTGGATGAATCCATCGACAACCCTATGATCCACACGTGTCAAACAACACACACACACACACACACACACGATAGATGTGAAATGTGTCAGCAAAAAAAAAAAAAAGTAGTCACCAAATGTCACCAAAAGTGGGTCATAGGCTGCTGCATAGTAGTATCTGTTAGCAACAAAGGAGGCATGGCAACGACACGCTGATCTGCATGTTGTCATAGTAACAAGAGACAAGTGACAGAGCTCCAAATAGATTGAGCTGGAAACGGTAATTACATGCAGGACATCACTTCCTGCCAAAAAAATGCACTAGTTATTTCACAGTTGGTGTCGCCAGCTCATCAGGGCCACGCGGAGGATAGACAACCATTCACACCTACGGAGGCCGGAGTACCTGGAGAGAACCCACACAAACCACTGAACTGCAATGTCACCCTGCAGAGATTTTATTTACCAGAATTAGTGTTTTCAAAGAGAAAAAAAAAAAAAAAATCAACTTGTCAACTGTCCTCATATCGTCCAGCCCGAATACGGCCCACCGGTTGTCTGAGAGACAACTGACAAACACCAAACATGTCTGATACCTGTTGGACAGAATCCGGACACCGCTGGTCTTTCGGATCTGACCTGTTCATGGTTCTATCCCACCAGTCTTTCCTGACCAATGAACGTGTGATTTATGACGGTGACCTTTGATGGCCGGTTCATCGTCGGGTCAAAAAGGAAGCTGGCCGGAGGCGTTCCGGAGACATGGCATTCAAGAGAACGGGAAGGATTTATGAGACATTGTGCTGCCGGTGAGGAGGCACAACCACGAAATACAACTCAGGAAGTCCAGCTGCAGACACAGATTAGCCGTTGGGCCTGTCAGCGTTTCCATCTTTGGAGAGTTATTGAACAGGAATTCACACTGGCTCCGTGTTGTTGAGCAGAGTCAAGCATCTACCCTCAGATAACGATCAAACTCTGCATGAACTCAGAGGATGGATGAGACACAGAATACATGTGGAAAATTCATCCCTAAATATTACAATATTCACTGTCAGGTTTTACTAAACCTGACAGTGCCACATTTATCAAAATTAGCCACATTTATCAAAATTAGAATAAAAAGACTTGAAAATTAGGCTGAATCCATGAATCCAAAATACACAAAGGTTTCAGTCTGAATTTAATCACGGTAAATAGAAGAAGAAGAAGAAAAAAAACCCAACATTTTTCCATGATATTCTAGTATTTTGAGCTGTGTGTGTACTGACCCTCCCGGTTCCTGTTGTTAGCAGACGAGCAGCTACGGGAGCCATTTCTAGAAGCACACGCAACTCTGCTGATGAACTCTAATCCAATAACTGAAGTGACAGACAATCGAATCTCAAAGATGGATCTGACATGACTCTCCTGCGGGTGGACATTTGTTGAAATATCCACTGGTACACAAAGTGTGTGGGGGGGGGGGGCTGATGTGTTCAGTACCAAACGGCGGCTGACGTGCGACACAAACCCCGCAAATATCCCTTCAAGATAAAACGAGCTCTGCGGTGACTCATGCACCAGTTTGGCCTCGATCAGATTCAGACAGGTTTTTGAAACACGTGTACGCTGCATGACTGACTTTCTTTTTCCCCCCCTCATCGGCCCACCAGCCTGCAGAGCGACGGATGTGGGAGCAGAGGTGATGGGACGCCGTGCGGCTGGATCAGCAGGATCCCTGCGTTTTAATGGGATTACAACGGAAGAGTGGCAGCGCAGCACGTACTGACGCTGCAGCGGAGGGTGGAAGAAAGCAGCATTGACGGTGGCGGGTCTGCGCCACGGATAATGTGTGTGTGTGTGTGTGTGTTTCACAGTAAGTCCATGAAAGACAGACATTGTGCATCTGAAGGGTCAAAGCCAAGCACTCGGTCGTCATAGATACCATCACATACCTTGACATTCCAATCTTTATTAAGGTAATATATGCACGTGACACATCTTCCGTCGCCGTTGGGATTATCCACGTGGCGCACGTAACCTGTTCCGTTTCCAGGGTAACACGCTACCATTGCCTGAAGACAAGGAGATGAAAAAACATGATTAGTAAAAACAGTGACGAAAGCACGAGCGCAGATATATTGAAACAAAAAAAAAGAAACGAGACAGCTCATGCGGGCATGAGGAGGGATCGGGTGACGTGACGTTCAAATTGCGTGCGGATGACGGAAGCAGAGCGTTTCAAGCGGCTCAGGCACTCTTTGTTGCGCCCTGATGTGGGGACGGCGGAGAGGCTCTTGGCACGGCCGCACCACATTGTCCTCGTTCACCTGCTGCGGCGCTCATTCCAGCAGCCGCCGCCGCTCACAACACACACAGCTGCCTCATTATAAACTTGAAACCAGCGACAAAATAAACCGGAGATATCATGATATTGTCCACTTCCCCCGGCCTTTTCCTGCCCTATTAGGACCAACATGATCTGCTCGGCTGTTGGCAGCGAACCCCTACGAGCTCTTGTAAACTTCTTGGTGTAAACAGGGAGCGAAGGCACAAAAGCCGTGACTTGCATAGAGAGAGATGACTCATGAGACAACGACGCTCCTCGGCGAGTGCGATTGCACTGTGGGGTCGAAATTTTGCGATAAGAGCAATGGGAGATAAACGTATCTTATAAAGTGGCCAACTGACAATAACTGCGGAGGAATTATTGACCAGCATTACTTAGTATTTGACCCATCAAATTCGCTGCATTCATGAACTGGCAGAACTTTCCATTCAGGAATCATTAGGACAATAACTTCTCCTAAGGATTTATATATCTCCTCCTCATTGTAATATAAAAATATTTAAATTCAAATAACATTTATTTGAATTTAAATATTTTTATTTTTATATTTTTTAGCTCAAAAAGGTGTTTTGAAAGAAATCATACATATATATGTAAACGAGATATTACGTGGGATAGTACCACTTGTATGTTAGTGTTGTCCCGTCCCGCAAACGATTCATTCTAAACAACAAATCTTTTGGGTGAACGATCTGAATCACTAACTGAAACGATTCGTTCATTTCAAAATTCAACTGCAACTGAATCTGATTCTTTGGTTCTTTCCCTGCAAACAAGTCTACTGACACGAATCACTGACTGAAAGCGAAACTTACACTGAAACAGAGTTGCCAAGTGACTGAACGACTAGTGACAAATCTAGTGACTTTGTATGGTGTTACTGGAGATTCTCTGGTGTTCAGGAGTTCAATGCTGAAATGCAGCTCATTTAAACATAAGTAGAACATGTTAAAACCAGTGTTCATCCGTCATTCACTGATGACATTTCCAAAATATCAAATAATCGACATATATCCGGTATCACCATTCAGCTAAAATAAATAAATAAATAAATAAATAACTATTTAAAAAAAGTGGAGATCTGACTTCTAGTCCGTATCTGCCAGCTCTGGATAGAAATGAGTGTTTGGACACTTGGAGTTGAGGGCAGACAGACATGCTCAAACACAGAGGGCAGACCTCAGCCCTCATACACCGTGGAGGCAGCGATACGGCAAACAAAGGGCGAGTTCCTCCGCATTCTTCCACACACTTGAATCAACGTAAGCCATAGCAACGTCATTATAACCACCAGCAGCACACGACACTGCTTCACTTGTCTCTGACCCCGTGGAACGCTCCAGGTACAAACACCTCGATCACAAACAAACGTTATATTCAGAGTGTTTGAGTCTCCAGCTGGATTAAGTCTGTTGAGACAATCAAAACGAGAAGCAGAAATATGAAAACAAGGAAACGTGAAGGCCGTGACGGTGATAAAATATATGAGTTCTGCCTCTGTCTATAAAGACGGCGTCACTCCGACCACTGCTCACTTCCTATCTTCAAGAGACGTAGGAAGACCTTCACGGCTGAAACACGTGGTGGTGGCTGCGGAGTGAGCGCTGACGCTATCGAATCCAAAGAACGGGTGTGGCTAAGGATAAGAGGACATAAATAAAAAAGGTACTGCTGGGAATCAAAGCCGACGATGAGGGGCAAAGAGACACAGAGCTTCCTGTCAGTAAGACACAGAAAGAAAGAGAGAGGGGTGGAGCAGAGGAGAGGAGTGAACTGCTGTGAACTTTGACTCCTGGCCCCACTCCAGAGGGAGCAGTATTTTAATGGTTGTGCTACGTGCAGTGCGTGAGGAAGGTTGGCTGATCTTCTGCTGTGCCCCCCCCGCTCACCTTCATGCTGCAGAGCTACCAAGAAAGAGTGTTTGCTACAACTGAAAGGTGTGAACTCTGCGGCTGTCGGCAGTCGTTTTGTCTCTGGTTTCCTGAAATTCGACAGCTGCCGTATCACACCATCACGTCTGCGTCAGCGTGTGTGCGATACTTTAACATCCCTGCTGGTAGCAGAGGTTAAAAACATGTGACCTGTAAATGAGGAAAACGTCCAATAATGAACGCTACGTACACAGCCAGCCAATCACCTAATATCTGCAAAGACCATGCCGGAAGGAAGCGTTGTCCATTCGTCATGTGACTCTGGTCATGAGCAGCAGCAGCGAGCTGAACCACAACATCCTGCTGGAAGATTTTCCTCCGACCTGATCTCGACTCAAGCTTCCTTTCCTGCTCACTCGCTCCTCGGTGGCTCTCAGAAGGAGGGCGACCTCGTTGGTGCCCGAGACGTGAGGCGGAGTGAGAACGTCAGTTCAATTTTAATTGAACACACAGCAGCAGCAGCAGACAAACCGGTCGGTCATCGCCATTAATGAAACAGTAGCAGAGCAAAGTCATGACAGTGCAACTGCAACGGTTCTGATATTGAGGATCGCGAGCCAGCGTCCATCACAGACGACGCTTTATTTGTCTCCCTCCGAGTCATCATCTGCAACCTCAAGCTGGATGTTTGGCTACAAAGAGACAAGACGACAGTTTGGATTTCATCTGGACGACACGCAGACAGGGAATGCACCAAAGACAACAGCTGCTGCGTTTAAAAGATGGCTTGCTTTCTTGAAAGGTGCATCAACGTGGTGTTTAACTGAAGCGCCCTGAACGTGACACAGTACACACGCAAACAATACAAATATGGCAACTCACAGCAAAGTGATGTCAAAATGTCAAAATGAACACGAGTCACACTGAAGTTGACAAGAAGCCATGATGGACGGCAGCTTCAGGAGCACGTCAGAAACAATAGACCTCCGGGATGTACTGAGCTGGAAATATCTTTCGGTCGTGGCGTCGCCCCGTTAGCAGCAATGAGACGACGTAGATGTGGTTGGAAAAAATGGTTTCACTCCGCAGCAAAAGCGACCCTTAAGTCTGCTTGGTTTGACTATTTACTGCTCTTATACAGAACCAGTCTGAAATCAGGAACACCATGTTTGAATTACGAAACAGAATTAGAATGTCAACTAGAAAAATGAGAGGCTGGACTGGGTTTTTTTTGCCAATTTTCAGTTCTAACATAGAATTGTGTGTATAAGTAATTTCTCATATGATCAATTGATATTAATGGTCCAATTTTTTTCCTTGTATCAAAGTGATTTCAACTAACGACACAAATCCCTTTTTGTGTGTAAATTGACCAACAGAGCAAAAAGAAGTACATGAGAAATAATCAATTAAAATGGACAAACTTCTATCTGAACATTTAATGATCAGACCAGCGCTGAGCTGACACGTTGTTTCGATCTGTAATATTCACCACCTGCAATTATTGTCACTCCGCCACTGTGTTTCAGAGTCGGGTCACGTGTCCATGTCCCAGACAACACACACATACACACACACACACACACACACCTACGGTTGGCTGTCAAAGCATGGGACTATCCAGAGAGAGATGATCTGGCTGTTTAACACCTTTCACTCCTGTTCAAATCTTCCGTCTGAGCGTGGATCAGTTCAGACTGCTGGGCTGAGGCCATGTGGTCCACGCGTGTGGGAACCCAAGACGGTTTGGGCCCCAAGCCCGGGACCGCTCACTGTTTTATCCATCAGACAGTGGTGCTGCTTGGAGGGGAAATCCCTGTTTAAAGAAACAACCTCGCTGAATGCTTTCTCTCTTTTCTGTCGGCTGCAAACAATAGGGGGACGTGGACAATGCCGGCAACACGTCGCAGTGTCGAGGGTGACCGTCTTTTATAATTCAAAGGGATTCATAAACTGAACATGATTAAAGTTCATTATTGCTGACGTCATCGACTCGCATCACCTGCTATCTCGATGCTCTTGGTCGCCTGACGCTATCAAGAGCGCTGACGTCTGCTGAAAATCCTAAGGTTGTGTTACAGTGATTTAAAAAAAAAACTGTTTGAGATTCAATTTACTCGCGGCTGCTCAGTGAAAACGAATCGCTCTGTGCGAGCCAAGTGAGCTCATTCTGTAATTGGATCAGTCAGGACTGATACTTTTGTTGTTGCCAGTGGGAGAACGTAAGAGCACCGAGGAGAAGAAACGCTCCTGGGAGGAAAAAGAAAAGCAGCATATACTCCACATAGGGAGGCCATTTGGATTGGGATGATGAATCGTAAGAGAGGTGCGACAGCTGTGCTTTCACACACCAGCCGCAAGCTCAGCTCTCATTCATTATGTATGGAGGCTAATTCACGTAATAAATACAACTGCTCAATCAACTTATTCAATCTAAACAATCCTAATCCCTTAATACCCTGTTTAATTATTCCAGTGTTGCACACCAACCTGACTAATCCTGTTTTCATCACAAACTGACGTGCACGTACAACTCTCCTCAACTTCAATCTTACCGCTGTTCAGTGTCAAAGGTCGTCGGGATGGTCACAGCAGCCCCAAACATCCTCAGGTTATGGGAAAGTACAGTCTCTACCCAACTTTGAAAAGTGGATTGAAACTATGACAGAGTCATAGCCACAGCAGATTATGTCACAGCAGATGATGGCGAGAAGAGAGGGGGCCGTTTCTTTACTATGGGCCTGTGAGAATAACATGAATGATGGTATAGCTGAAGATGGTGTGTCTATACACCAGGGATCCAACTGACCCCATCCAACAGAACTGTCTCAAAGTGTAGAAAAAAAACAAAACCTAATTTATTTCCATCATCTAATTAAAAACACCAAAACTCTGGTTTCCAGACATGAAGAGTGGAATCACATTCATTCCTGACACGTTGACTGGGTGAGTGGAAAACAATAAGCAGGATATCGGCGGCGTGCCCCTCTGACATGGTCTGCAGGCGGAAGGAACAGCCGGTTCACGCAGTCCACGAGACGTGCAGCCGACATTCTGACGGCGACGCCACAGAACTTCCTCTCGCCGACTTATTCTATAGGCCTTAAAGATGTAGGTCAACGGTCAACTTCCTTGTGCAAGCAGACGTGCCTGCACTCTCTGACAAGAAGTCACGGATCAATTTTGTACCCGGTTTAACGGCGTGAACAGGTAAACGTCGTCTGCTGCTCATGTTCTGGCAGAGGTGGTGAACTTCACGACGGAGGTGGTGACGGGGTTGTTTGGGGATGGATCTCACGGAAAGCCTGCACCAACTGCACAACTATGTTCATAAATCGCAACGGCACCAAGTCTTGACAAGTCCAAAAACACGACCATTCCTTCACACTGAAAGCTATATTTTGTTTGTTTGTAATAAATGTGAATAGGTCATGTTCAGTCTCTGATGGGTAAAACAATAAAACGCCCTGCGTGCATCAGCTTTTAGACATTTATTACACATTCTTATCACGCCTGACTAGACAGATGTAGAACGGTAAGGGACACGACTGGATGTACTGCCTGGTCAAAATGACAGTGTGACAAATGTAATATTTAAAACCTGTACTGACAAAGCCGTTGCATTCTGGATGCCTGTCAGGTACAACAGCTCTGTGACATCCTCAGAGAACGTGCCGGGCGTACCAGCATTCCGTTCCTATGTTCAGTGGTGACATTATAATAGCAACAGAGAGCGTTCAACATGCCGGGGCGGCGCGGAAACAAACGTCCTGCTGCCTGCGACTTCCCATAATGTTATCCAGCAACAAGAGGAAATGGAAACAATCACATTCAATAACTCGCCGGACCAAATCCCGTTCCTCTAGCCATCCAAATGCCAAGTGTGCTTACGTTCTTTTGTGTCCCTTTGAGCCAGTGATACTGGCGGCCTTCCATTTGTGCAACTCATGCTAATTTTTGCCTGGTCACAGTCCAGGGCATGTTTGCCAAGGCAACTGGGGCAGTAGGTAAGGAAGTCACGCTCAGCAGAGCCCGACTCAGCGGACAGCTGCACGCACTTGGGAAAAATAAACAAGTGTTTTCTGAAAATCGATTCAGATTTACTGAGAAGCGCTGTGGTTAAGACCCTGAAATAGCAGTGCTGTGCTATCGGACGTGACCACCTGTCAACCAGCCTATAAACTGCTTAGGAAGTTGAATCAGCATCTCTGGAATAGTTTCTAACTGAAGAGTTCAGTTCACTTGGAGGTATTAACACGCAGAGGTGTGTGTGTGTGTAGGTTGGGGACACCAGGCCGGGTTAAACGGAGGAGTCGCACGTCACACAACAACAGCTGAGGGCGGCCAGAGCTGGAATGGTTTGGGGCCGACAGGACGTGCTTTCCTAAACATTGTGTTAGAAATATCTCACTACGTGTGAAGACACCAGAAGCACATTTGTTACTTTCCAAGAAGTGTACTTCCAGGAACACGCATGGAAAACTCAATTACTTGAAACATTAAAGTCCCTTTGGAGATTCTGCACCACAGCGTTCAACTTAAAATCACACAGATCTGCTCCTGAAACGTACAGAAAACAGCCTGGAGCGGAGGCACTGTCGTACTGCGTACGGATGGATGAGACAAGGGATTTATTCACCGCAGCAAACTGTTTGTACCCTGCAAACATCTCTCCAGTGTTACAGGAGGTCACAGATGACGCAGCTGCACAGGCTGACTTCACGCTGATGGAGCCACATTGACTGAAACTGCTGCAGCCCCTTCACACATCCTGTGATTTTACTACGACAGGAATGAAAGCAGGAACTGGTCAGGTTGCGTTTGGAGCTTTGGGTGGGTCCTTCTCGGTAGCGGTATAAATCTTTCCGTGCTGCCTGATGTGGACGACATTTCACACGACCAACAGTGAACCTGGCGCAGGAATATACGATTTAAATGTCTACCAGCAGGCTATCTGGTATTTAGTGACGGCAGTCCCTGACATATACAGACACACCGACAACACCACCACATCAGCTGCACTAAACTAAGGAGGAAAAAAACTGAGTGCAAACAGCTGGAGGGGCGGGGAACAGAATGGTGGCACAATTTATTATGAAATTATCAAACTGCTTTAGGTCAAAGAGGGAACAAATAATACAAATCTTCGTCTATGATTATTTTGAAAACTCATCACACTGGAAGAGTCACGGGTGAGCTATCTGAAGATCCAAGATTTTAGGAGATTATCTCTCATCTGGTCTCCATACCATATACCTGAGGTTTTACTCGGAGGTGCTGCTGTGCTGCACCATCCTGAGCTTTTCATATTTTGTCCAGTTGTATTGGACACAAAGTTCACAAGTTCATGCATCAAAACAGCCACCAAGCACAAGTACTGTGCCAAACATAATCTGCAATTCTGTATCAAATCGCTGGGGAGGGAATGCTACAGACACAGGTGATGACGCAGCTTGACCTTTGCTCCCTGTGCACCTGTCTCCTCCAGGGTCACAGACATGATGAGCTGCTCAGGTGTTTGCACACAGAAACGGCTTTGAGCCACTTACTGGCCTCTTACACTTTAGGTCAGATCCCATTTGTGAACAGGACTTAACCCTTTAACACTGGCTGTATCACCAGCACTACATGCGCGCTAGTAGACGGCGTACCATAATTACGCGACTATTTGCGCCATCGGAAAATGTTAAACGGTTACTGAAAGCTGAGAAGTGTCACTCGGTTCCTCTACGTGACGTGAAGACGGAGGTAGAAGAAGGAGAAAACGTACATAACGTCAATATTTTCTGATTATGGACTCTCAAAAACATGCTTGCGCTTAAGTATCGGCAGCGATACCGTCGGTGTGCAGATGGGGGGGGAAAGAGTTAAATGAGAGATGGCGGGTGCCGGTAAAAGTCCATCCCACCCACTGGACGTTCTCCAGTTGCTGCTGTGTGCTCCAGCCTGCTCCACACACTCACATACTTACTTTTGTCCTTCCATTGATTGTGTAGTTGCCCAGTTTGCCGTTACAATGCCTGATCAGATCGTCCATGCGGCTCATGAGGAAGCGGATCTTCTCGCAGCCGGGCTCCTTCCCTTCGATCCACGTGATCTCGTCCCCCCGGATGTCTTTGCTCGAGTCGTTTTTCTGGCTGACCACCTGGCCGTCCGTGAACTTCCCCGTTTTGTGCAGAGCCATGACATCCTCCAGGATGCCCAGTCCCGTCTCTGCCCCTAGAAAGTTGTCCACCATGCAGATTCCGTGCTTGTTCATAGACGGGACGATGGTGTCCACGGCCAGTTTCTGCGGGGACACACTCGTTTGTCCGTTCACGGGAGTGTTGAGCCCGCACTCTCCCGGTTTGTCGACCCCAGGGGGCTCTGTGTTTGCGGGCTGCGCCCACTCGGGGCTCTTCTTCTGGGGACATTTCTCCGAAGCCTTGTTGTCCTCCGGCGGCTGCGTTGACTTGGGAAGCTGCCGCGTCTTGTCCGCCTCCTTGCAAATGAGCTTATGTTTCTTCCAGTGCTGTTTCTGGTGCTCCTTGCTGCAGTAGAAGGAGCTCCTGCACCTACCACACTTAAGGAGGTTCTCCATTTTCCCACAAAGTTCACAATACTGCCTGTCCCGCTCCAAATCGGTCTGCTGCTTCTCCATGTTGTCGGCCGAATGGGGGTGCACTGCGCCTTTAATTCCGACCCTTCACACGCGCCCTGCTAACCGACAACTTTGGAAACGATCCACCGCCTCTGCCACGCTACACCGAGCCAAACGGAGAATGAAGAGTCAAAAACCGGCCATTTCCCCACACTTGTCGCGGCTTCACATCCTGAATCAGTGGAATGAAACGACAACGTCCGCACTGAGAGGGAAATTTCGGTCTGTGTCGAGGTCTTCTTGAGGCATTTCTGCGGGCTAGCTGTCGGTCCTCGGGCAATGCATGGCGCCTCTCAGTGTGCTTGCAGCCTGCTTGAGGCCCCGCCTCATGTGACGTCGAAAACAAGCCCCGCCCACACGCTGTCTTCGCAGGCCGTCGGACACCTGAGGACTTTGAGATATTAGAAATAGACAGATGTACGTACTTTATCAATCCCCGAAAGGAAATTACA
>CAAKHB010007905.1:134145-144196 GCA_901007665.1 Aeoliscus strigatus | reverse complement strand
GTGTGTGTACTCATATTTAATTGCTCATTGTTCACATTGTTTTTGATATTTAATTTTCTACTCTTTGCTTGCTTTGCTACTGTAATACTTGAAGTTTCTCCACTGTGGAACTAATAAAGGTATCGCTTATCTCTTATCTTACTTCTCAGTTACAAATTATCTTACTTTTCAGTTACAAACTTCGTATATTATTTTCATTTCATTTATAAGAAATAGATGGTAGAAGTCCCATTTCGCGAGAGAGAAATTTCCTCTGCAAAACTCTCATGTTACTTGTCGATTTCCTTTCCAACTCTCACCTATGATCAAAAGCTTTGGGGTGAGACTGAAAGAATGATACTGTTAAATGAGTTTCCTCTGTCGGCTTCCTGTGGGCTGCTTGCACACCTCCATAATTGAATGCACAGGGGCTCACTGTATTGTACTGTAGCATTTTCCTTTCTGCTGTCAAGAGCCAATGACAAAGATGGTTAGCTTCACTTCGACAACTCAGCTTCACAAGCTCCTCGTTCACTCCACAGGGTGAACAGTCCTTTGAGAGAAGTTGGAGTAGCTACACTGACTTTTACTGTCACGGTTTGAGATACAAAACGGAATAAGAAGAATTAACAAAGTGATGTTAGTTTGCTAGCATTTTCAGAAGCTATTAATACAAGAGAATAAAATAGTACTTTATTGATCTTTTGGGGGAAATGTTACAGCAGAAATGTTACAAGAGAGTGTGGACGACAACGCTGGGTGGTTAAATGTCGGAGCTTTTAAGCAGTTCGTGAAGGCAACACCGGGTACGTCAGCGTCGGTGTGTTCTGCTCTCATTCCTGCTCGCATTTGTGAAATTCCTTTCACACAACAAAAGAATATTTTGCATAAGGATTTTCCTGTTGCCCCGGAAAACTGATTATTGGATGGCCGTTACTTAACATAACTCATTACAGTGAACGAGTGACCGATAGTAACTCACTGTAATGTCTTTCACAAAGTGCAAATATGATCAGATGAAGGTGCTTTAAGAATATTGTCAATTGTTTTGTAATAGTTAATGACAGGGGTTGTTGAGCGAGAGAGTGCAGCTCGAGGCGTTGTTGTACGAAGTCAAGTTGGCACCAGTCTTGTGGCACGTAGACAGGAGTCCCTGGAGGAGGGGTTTGTGGAGAGAGCCAAGTAATCTGATCAACAGAAGGTGATTGAAACACATTTTAATGGAGAATTAGTACAATCTATGTCAGTCTGACTCATTTACTTATGCTTCATTTACGTTGGAAGTTGAGACAGAAAATGTTCCATCTATGGTCCTGTCATGGTTATAATTAATTGAAAGTAAAATATGCCTAGTCCAACTCGACACTGTCAATCTGGGTCATAATTTCCAGGTGCAGATATAGGAGTGTAACGATATATAATATGTATACATGTTCACTTTACTTTTAAAAGTACTTTACTTTTAGAGAGTGGGATTATTAAAAATTACTTCAACAAATTTTCAATTTCAACAAAGCCGACTGCACACAAATATTCCATTCTGCTTGTTTACTACAATTCCCCAAATGCACCGCGTTTGGTGTGTGACGCATGAATTCTGCGCAAAAGCCCCGCGATGAATGAGTCGACGCGAGTGCCTGATAAATGTTTGTGATTGAAAACACGTTAATACAAGTTCCCTATCCGTGGAGTGTATTTTTACGCTTTGTTGTATTTACGTATTTTCTGCCAGAACCGAATGCTATTTCGTTGAATCAAAATTCGCATACAATTTTATGTAAAAAACCCCAAAACAAAACATGTTTTTTTCCGATCAGCACATCCACCTCCGACAATCGAGGAGATCGGAGACTCTTTGCGTATGACTATTTACAATTAACAGTTGAAAACAACCTTACAGCAGTTTAAACTTCAACTTAACCGTATTAACATAAAACTGCAACGTCGAAGGTATGGACAGGCGTGAAGGTAAGTCCAGACTTTGAGTATACAGTAAATTATGAATAACGTTGTTTTGCAAGTTAGTTTCCTGTTAGCATTTGTTTGCTAGCTAAGTTACCAAGCTAGTCAGCAGTACTAGTAATGTAGGTGGTACTTATCATCATTCGTGGTGTTAATGTTTAAATGCCAGACGTGTGGTCTTTGCAAATAATCTGGCATTTATATTGTTATTTTTTTGTAATCTCGTTTAATATAACAATAATCTCGTTCACGGAATAGCAAAGAAATAACCCTCCATTGTCCCATATGGAGTCCCTTTTGTATTTTATATTGTATGTTTGGTTTTTTTTGTCATAATATTGAAGAGAAAGGTTCAAGTGTACGACATTGATCAGTTAGGGTTGTAAGCATACATGAGAATGTAACACGATTGGAAATGATGTAAATAAACCCACTGTCTACAACTCATTATATGAGCACAGAATATTTTCATGTGTAATGTCAGCTACGTCAACAATGCAATATATTTGGAGAAGACGTTTTCCAGCTGTTTTCATCGGCTGAGCATCCATTGTGCTGAGAAGTCAACAGTATTTGCCATTAAGGATCTTGTCTTTGCTCTGTACCAGCTGACGGATGTCTGCGGAAAAATGCTGACACAGCACGGGAGCAAGATGCCAGCGCCAACCATTCCTCACCTGTCCTTGCTGCTTTTAAAGGTAACTGCACCTTTTTGTTCGCTTTATTCAAGGCCGTTGGATACATGTGCGCTGTTTTCAAGGTTTCCAGAAGGAGCTCGACACCAAGCACGACAAATATGAGCGTCTTGTTAAGATCAGTCGAGACGTCACCATTGAAAGCAAGAGGACGATTTTTCTTCTGCATAGAGTGACCAGGTATGAGCCGTTTCGCCAGCATTCCCATTTCGAAGCAATTAAATGGAGAAGATAGTCAATCTCTTCTCCGTTTTTTTAGATTTAACAAGGGATGATTTTCAGTTTGATGATGTTGTTAAAAGCTCCTCGCTGCTTTTACTACTTCCGCTGTTCTAATAGAGTAATATAAAAGCTGCAGACACTTCCTTAATCGTGTTTTTTCGCACTGGATTGGAAGTGTACCAGATGCCGAGGATGTCTTGAACGAGGCAGATGTAAAACTGGATGGAGTTCGTCAGAAAATCGGTCAGATTGCGGAAGAGCTTAGGGGAGAGGACATCTATCAGTTTCACAGAGCGTTCACTCCAGGTGAGTCTGGTCCATTGCCTGAGAAACTGTAAGTAATAGTTCATCATTTTTAGAATGTTAGCAAACGGTGAACATGTCATGAAATAACCATGACGTTAAAAGTCTTGCACCTCCGTTAAAAATCCTTAAGTATTATTTAAAATAATCCACTGTGTGTGTCAGTCAACTGTGTCATGAAATCACAAATCACGGCACCTGATTAGCTCATTTGCTGCTCGGTAGCAACAAAAAACAACGCACTGCATAAGATAAGTCCGCTGATTGTCGGTGGAGCCGTGGGATGACGAGCCGAGATTCCCCCACCGTACCTGGAATATCTTCAACTAGACACAGATTCGTTTTCTGTCTATATGATGATGAATGGCTGAATTACAAACGAGCTGTATCACAGTGGCACAGTTATCTCTTTTGGGAGAACTTATCTCCGCCTGGCTGATTGTGTGAGAGCGTGACCTTGATGCAGCCCTGTGTATGATAGACACACCCTCTGATAAAGTTGTTTTCCCTCTCACCAATATCTTTTTTTTTTTTGTTAGCGTAGCCAAAGTGTCTGCGACGTTCTGAAGGAAAACATTTCTGGGAGCGAGTGTGAGCTGTTATCTAACTGCTGGGGAAGTCCATTTTAGATTGCGCTCACTTTGGAGTCGCTGCTGCGACGTGACCGGTGGCACTTTCCACCAATTACGTGTTTCTCCCCCATGTTTCGAATCATCTTTATTAGACGGAGACTGAGCTCGCTGCTCTGCTAATCTTGGCTGGACGAGAAGGCTCCAGGCATGTGTAATGGGTCAGCCTCAGGACCATTAGGGACACTAATGTAACTAAATGTCACCCTAATTGCTCCTGATAACATGTCACTCCGATAAGCTCTTCAGCCCAGAGCTGCTGTGAGACAACGCAAACACAAGTGGCGGGGGCATTTTCCAAAGTTCACCTGGAACTGGAACCATTCTGTGGTCAAACATTAAACCAGATTAACTGTCTGCAGCCGTCCATCTATTACTGTTTGCGTAAGGATGACGTCATCGGTTTGTGTTCTCGTACGCGTCAAGCTCTGTTTCGGTTTGTCGGCCACTTCACCACCACCTCCTCCGCCTGCCGGCGTCAAAGCCCGGGCGACCTTTTCATGTCCGTGTCAGATCGTGTCGTGTTCTGGTGAAACCAGAGTCCCAGCGGTGGATCTGGACATCACTGGTTTGCAGTGTTTTCAATGGAACGGCCCTTAAAAAGTGAATCTGTAGCTTTTAGCAGTGTCCTGTTGAGAAGGGTGATTCACGTCGATTCATGCTTCGACAACTCAGCTGATCTCGGCGCTGCCGTGACAGCGTTACTTCCCGACAAGATGGGTCAGCGATAGCTCGTCCGGGCAAACAATCGCTTAAAAGATCAAACAGGTGGGCGGTTAGATCCCTCTGGAAACCAAACCAACCAATCAACCTGTCCGAAAGGACTCAAGAAGTACAGGTCACACATTGTCAGATCACTTCCATCCTGACTGAATCCAGACATGTTTTTGTACTGAAATAACCCATTTGTGCACATAATTTACCCCCTTCCTGTGATATTGCAGCAGTTCACGCGTCTCGGCGCACCGAGCAGCTGCTCACCGGCGTCGGTCCACGAAAGTGTGACGGCGCAGAAAAATCCGCTGAGAGCGGTGAAAGTGAACCCGACCGCACGAGGAGGAGATGGTCCCCCGCTAGCGCGCAGCGGTCGGCTACAGAGAGCGACAGCACGCTGTTTGAAGTTCAGCTGCCGCTTCAAAAAGGAAACTTCAGACACAGAGTCTTCCGTCCTGTGATTATTTGATTGTTGTTTACACAGGAGCAGAAAACAAATGGGGGGGGGGGTCATCTCTGCTTACCGACAAGAACAAGGGAGGAAAAAAAGGGCTGCTGTTGTCGAATCAAAAGCCTGAAGCAGGAAACGTCTTTTTGAATCGTGATCTCATCAGAGGGGGACTCATACAGTTTACAGTTGATACAGTTTACACACACACACACTGTGCTGTCTTCAAACACGTCTGTCAGAGACACACGGTGGAATCGACTGAGCCCAATCCAGTGTTACAAACAGAGGACGTTTCTCATTCGTCTGTTCAGCAGCTGTGACAGTGAAGCCGTTGCTGCAGATGTGACTCTGCTCCCGTTCCAATGTGTGCACTAGGAATCCAGGAGTACGTGGAGGCCGTCTCCTTCCAGCACTATATCCGTCACCGCAGCCTCATCAGTCTGGAGGAGATCAACGCCAGGCTGGTGTTCTTGAAAACAGACGCGGCCGAGCCGAAGGTGAAGAACGGATCCATTTTGTATGACGACGCTCCAGGCGTCAGATGCATTAACATGTGTCATTCAGAGATGTGGTCACTTAGTAGTAGTTCTTCCCACATGTCCTAAATGACATGACGTGGCACAAACAGGCAGCGTCAGGTGTCACAAAGTAGTGGAGTTATGTGATGTCATCGACGGTTATTGTCCAACTTCCTGGTTTTGTCCGGAAAATACTTGAAGCTCCTCTCTCGGACTTTCTTTCTTTTTTTTTTTTTCGCGGTAAAAGAATAATAGGAGAAAAAACACACACTCCTTATGGCAGCGTGCCGGTCGCCAGTTTGTGCTGACAGAAACGGGTCATGTTTGTCCTTCGTTCTTTCTTCATTTGCTTCATTATAACAAGCACAACACAAAGCAGAACGCAGATTTTTTTTCTGCACATTCCCCAGGGCCCTTTTTATATTTATAACTTTTTTTTAAAAGATTTTTTTGTTTGTCTATATGGAGGGAGGCTAGCAAGTATTCCATACATGACCATAAACCTAAACCTTGAATCACAACCAGTAACAATACAAACTAGTCGCCTTGTAAAACAACAACAACAAAAACCTGAATGAATTAAACCATGTGAAATATAATTTGATTTTATTTGATATCTATAATGATAAAATACATAGCTGTAGTGTTTAAATAATGTTCATAAATATTTCAGCAGGAGTGTGTTGCGTGTGTGTGTCTGAACCTCATAGTTTGGTCCACAAGCAGGACGTGGTTCACGTTCATCTTTTCTGCTGTCTCAGGGCTCCGGTGAGCGCCCCCCGCTGGGCGCTCAGGTTCTCACCTTCCAGGTGACCCCCTCGGACTACCTGCTCGGCGTGGCCGACCTGACCGGAGAACTGATGCGCATGTGCATCAGCAGCGTGGGCAACGGCGACATCGACACGCCCTTCCAGCTGAGCCAGTTCCTGCGGCAGATCCACGACGGCTTCTCCTACATCGGGAACACGGGCCCGTACGAGGTGTCCAAGAAGCTGCACACGCTGCGTCAGAGTCTGGGCAAAGTGGAGGACGCCTGCTACACCCTGCGCGTCCGCGGCTCCGAGATCCCCAGACACATGCTGGCTGACGTGTTCTCCAGCCGGAGCACGCTCATCGACCCGGAGGAAGGGGTGGTTTGAGTCCCGCGCCGTTTCCTCCGTGGTGTCGTCGTTTGCTGTTGTTTTTAATGAGGCTTGATATGTTTCGTGACACGCTCGTTGAGTTTTCTACTTTCACAATAAAATCATTGTTGCGTTGGATTTGTTCCTGGATGAAGATCAGATGGCTCCGGCTCTTCTGCATGAATAAAAGTGTGTCACACTCAGCCAGTTGGTTTTTGTAATGAGTTTGCTTGTTTACCCCCGACCCAGAGAAGTGATGTTACTTGTTGGGGTCATTTAGCGGTATCACGGCTACACAAACTTCACTTTTCACATCACACAAACACTGATTAATTTGTTTCACTTCACCTCATCTCGTTTATTCAGATTTTTTTCAGATTTTACCGATTGGAAACTGTTTTCATACTTTGATGTCATTATCATCGCTCCAGCCTATGTGAATGTTGTTGAAGTGCACCATCTGCTGGTGAAAAGCGGGATTACATGTGTTCACAGAGGACAACACATTTACATCTAACGACCTTTTGGGAACTTTTTAAAACTTTTTATTTAACTATTTCCATCACTCCAATGACATGGATATCATTTGTATATCTATGTTCTACACTTTTGGAATACTTACGTAAAGTCTCTCCCAGTGTTTTGGTGAAAATGTGACAGATGAGTTTGGTTGAGTAGGAAGGAAGATGAAGACTTCAGTGTGTGTGTTGTTTCCTCATGCATTCCTTCACTGCACATGTCACGCCTCTCTCTATAAATCTCATCGAGAAGCATTGGTCACAGTTAAATCACTGATGGGAAATTTGGTTGTAATTCCCCGAATTCCTCCAAACTGGAACGCATACTTGTGACGTCATCATTTCATGTTTAAGTATTATAACCTTTGTAATATCAGTATAACTTAATGTGCAACGCTTTCAGGTCAACATGTCACATCATGTGTGTAAATATAACCATTGTGTGCAATATTAGCATGTCACTCAGGTGTGTGACTTATATGTCAATCTCCCTGCTGTCAAATGACGATGAACAATCTATTTACATAGTGGATTTATTCACATTTGATGTGTTACAGAAATCCCCAAACACAGTCGATTTTTAATTATGTCAAATGTCAGTCATATTTGATAAGATACAACTTGATTAATCCTGATGGACATTGTTGTGCCAGAAGATTCTTTGAGTCACATATTGGAAGAACACAAACCCAAATAACATAAAGGAAATAGTAAATATATGAACTATTATAATGAGTTAAAGTTGCCAGAGTTTCAAGGTACAACTGACCCTGGTCTCCCCTACGGACACCTCCCACATCGAACAAACTTGGACTACAGATTTGTGATGTGTAATATTGTATGTGTGACTTTAAACGTTTGTTGGAAGAGATGCCCTGACAGGAAGCTGCAGCCGACTGGAGGAGTGTGTGTGTGTGTGTGTGTGTGTGTGTGTGTGTGTGTGTGTGTGTGTGTGTGTGTGTGTGTGTGTGTGTGTGTGTGTGTGTGTGCGCGCGCAGATTCCTCAGGGTGGAGCAGCTGCGCACGCGGACGATGACACGACGCACGAGCGTCTAACGGATTCCCGATCAGCTTGACCGATGATCAGATCGACTATCGGCAGATGAACCGTGTATGTGACACCGAACCAGCGAACATCCCAGCGGAAGTGTGACTTTTTCGGACTTCTTTGAAGGAGACGTGAAGACGCTTCGTGGTGGATTCACGGACCCGTTCTGGCGTCTGGAAATCTGCGGTCTGGACGCAGCAGCGCCTGTTTTCCTCTCTCTGAGTGGGTGATTTAAAAGAAGAAGAAGAAGAAGAAGAAGAAAAAAGTAAAGTCCTGGTTGACTTTTCCACAGCGGATATGAGCTCAGGCGCTGGCCGGCTGGCTGTGAGGAACATGGTGGACGTGGAGTCCATGTAGCTCCGCATCGGACTGCAGCTGCTGGGAAGATGTTTGCCGGCCTGATGGGGCTCCAGTGCCCCGGCAAGTCTCTGCTCCAGCGCCGGGAAGGGATGGAAGGTAACGGCCGAACGGTGATGTTGGTGGAGGGGAGAACACAGATGTTCAAACTGGAGCCACTGCTTGTTTTTAGGATGTTTCCTCTTTGTGTGTCACTTATATGAGCAAAGTGGGAGCAAATATGCAGTAAGTACACAGTTATTGTAAGGTCTAGTCAGTGTTCATTTACATAGTTCACATATATATAGTCTTTATTTATAAGACACCACCTCATTTGCGCTTTTAATTTATAAAATATAATTTAAATATACTAAGTTTTGGTTTAAGTTAAAGTTTCTGTAAGATATGCTCGTACTTTGTGTGAACCATCCTCCAAACTATTTTCTCTTGTCTTTTTTTTTTCTTGTTATTTTTTAGCTGCTGTAACATGAATTTTTCTCACAGGATCAATGAAGTGCATTTATGCTATAAATCCTAATAGTGGCACTGGCTAGACAGATTATAGTATAAACATACCAATTTAACATTAAAAGTATCTGCTCATATCTACATTTGTGGGCCATAAACTATTTATTCAATGAAAATAATAATAAGAAATACAGGTTTATTTTCACTCAGAAAAGCCAAATACTCTCAAATTAGTCTTTAAAGCCATGTAGTATTTTGGATATTTGATATCTCCTCCATGTGGCTGTTCACTGAATGGCGTGTTTAACTGCAGAACAGTAAATACGTGAGTCAGGGAGTTTCGTTCAGATGGTTTATGAATGTAATGTGATCAGACAGGAAGTGTGGGGCTGATTTATGATCAACACGTCCAGGACTCTCCAAACAGAGCCGATAGATGGATAGATAGATAGATAGATAGATAGATAGATAGATAGATAGATGGATAGATGGATAGATAGATGGATAGATAGATAGATAGATAGATAGATAGATAGATAGATAGATAGATAGATAGATGGATGGATGGATGGATGGATGGATAGATGGATAGATAGATAGATAGGTACATAGACGACTTTCACTTCCTTCATTCTGCCCTGTGGTCACAAGTGGTGATGTGTTGCACATCTGCCCAGCGGTGCGACTTCTCAGGAGGCTGCTGACATGCAGACCTGCTGATGTGTGTGTGTGCTGAGTTTGTTCCTCAAACGATTGTTTTTCACGACCTCCTGCACATTCCTCCTCTCTTTGCGGCTGGAGCTCTCCCAGCAGTGTTGAACCTAGAAAGCTCGGAGCAGGGGCCTCTTTAATCTCCAAAGGTAAACAATCTCCTCGTCCGGCTGAAACGTTTCACTTTCCCAGAGTGCCACAAAGTTCTTCTGATGCTCTTCACTTTTTTTTTCGCTGAGACGTCAGTGGTTTACCGTGTCAGCGGTTCGTGGTGGGTCTCCTTTTGCCTTATTTTCCCTTTCTGGCGAACCGTTTTAGCACAAAGCCCGGCAGGAAGCAGCAAATAACAGCCCCCCCCCCCCCCCCCGCTCCCCCC
>CAAKHB010007905.1:102227-115750 GCA_901007665.1 Aeoliscus strigatus | reverse complement strand
AAACCTCATGTTTCATGCATGAGCTCATTACCGGCGCTCCGACTGCCCTCCTCTCCATCCTGACTGACTCTCAGCCGGGCTGCGTCTGCCTCCTCAGGACACCGCTCACTGCCAGCAGGAGGGCACAGGAAGCAAACAGAAGCATTCATCCCTCCGGCTTCATGCCCCCCAGAAAACTGGCACAACATATAAGTGCTTCTGTGCAGAAAAAATACAGTTCAGCCTCAGGCCGCCTCCGATTCGATCTCTTCCTGGAGTCGTCGATCGATGTGTGTGTGTGTGTGTGTGTGTGTGTGTGTGTGTGTGCGAAATTTCTCGACACATTTCCGGTATGCTGATTTCTGCCTTTCACCTGCGTTTCCGCGGTGATTTGTTGCTCGCATCATGTGTGGTACAAGTAGTAAATGAAAGTAAAATGCTGTTTCCCTCTCGCGTTCTCTCCCTGCAGAAAGTCAACTGAGGGAAAACACGACCAAGTACGTCGAGCTGCTGGAGGACAGGCTGCACAGGTACGGGTGTTTGCTGGGTGTTCCTGAGGTGGAGACAGAAACAGAGCAGCAGCAGCAGCAGCAGCAGCAGCAGCAGCAGCAGCAGCAGCAGCCTCCCAGGAGGTTTCTCTCCCCTCCATTGTCCTCTCACCAATTCACCACCTCACCTCGTACTCTCACACCTTCTCTCATGTTTCCCAGATCCCCTTTCTCACATTTGTACTCTGTCTCTCACATGCTCCACACTTTTATAAAGCTGTATGTACAAAGCTACATAAGCTCCTGACACGACGCCCTCTTTTCCACCATACGGCTCTACTGCAAATCGACTGGAACTGGTACCTGCCGCTCTCTTTGGTTCTTCCTCCAGGGAGGTTCCAAGCGAGTGGAGCTGACACTAAGGTGGATTTCACACCTACCTTGTTTGGTTCAGACTTTCAGAGATTTCTGTCTGATCCGAACCAAATTTACAAATGTGAAAGCTCCCCTGGACCAAAGCACCAGAATTTGGTCCACCCAAAGGAGGTGGTCTCTGTCCGGACTAAACTGACTTTTACAATGTGAAAGCTTTTTTTGGGTTCTCCTTTAACAGGAGTTTCTTGTCGTCAGTCTGCACACAAAGAAGAAGAAATACCAGAAGTACACATGAGCCGTGGGACTCTCTCAGTCTGTGAGGAGCCATGGCTGCAGCATAGCTAGCAGACGTCTTCTCCCTCCCTGACGCTGACGATAGAGCTTCCTCATGACCAGAACATTGATCCAAATGAGAGATTAGATAAATGAACGAGACTCCATATTGTCCATGACGTACCTGCTGCTGGTAATGCTATGGTAAGGCCATAACAGCATCATTGTCATGACGTGTTAGCATTAGCCTTGCTAGTGCTAAGCAGTGCTAACTAGCTAATTTAAGCGCGTTGGTGCCACGACTACGTCACACACACACACACACACACACACCCTTCCAGCCAATCAGTGTCCAGTTCAGGGAGACACAGCAGACTAAGTAATGAGGACAGAACGTCAGTAGATCATTGGTCCGCTGGTGTTTATGCAGAGTGAAACTAGAACCAAGGATCAGATGGAGACAGTGGAGCAGAAACACCGACCCAGGTTCAGATTTTTAGGTGTGAAAGATCCCTAAAACTACAGATTTCTGATCAGATGATCACTACAGAGAGAGGGACGTCCAAAGTGCTGCAGTCAACACAAGAATCTACCAGCATGTTTAGAGTCATTAGCCACACAGTTCTTAAGTCCTCATCTCATAAAAATACACGGTGGTTCGCTGATGAAGTCCAGATGTTTGTGTGTTTGGTGGCTGGTTCACAAAGACCTGTGACAAAAAGCCCCAAACTGAGCGGCACGTCCTCCACGTCCCACATGAGGAGCTGGAACCGAATTTGAATGAAATCCGTTGTGACTGGAACCAAACCGAGTAGAGTCGAGCCGAGTAGAGCTGGAACTGTGTTGTGGGAAAGTGATATATTTTCCTGTTTAATCTCTTTCTGCCTGCGTCTATAAACTCCAGAACCGGTGAAGACGACTGTTGAGACCGGTCACACACAACAGGATTGTGACGTGAAACAGCCCAGTCAGCTCTCTCTGCTTCTTCATGGAGATTAGAGCCGAGCAGCTCCGGTCAAACTGTGCTTCATTTTGCAGTCATCTGAATTTTACAGGTGGATGAACAGAGCTGGGAATGTTCTAGAGGGCGTTGTTAGGCTGCCAACCCCCCCCCCCCCCCCCCCCCCCCCCCCCCCCCTCCCCAACAACATATCGTCAGACTATTATTGTGTCTGTTTGTGGAATGTGAGAAGGGGTCGGAGCCAGGAGTCAGTCGTTTGTTGGGAGGAACGCTCAGGCTGAGGTCAAGCAACAAGACTTCAGCCTTCGTGGGAAGAAGACACCGGATCGGTGCTGGCCAAGGGCAGATGACCGCTGTGTGTTTGTTTGTTTGATTTTTATGAGTGTACCTGTCTGCTCTTTGACATACAGACACAAAGCCTTTGGGAAACTGTGAGGTCCTGGCTATTGCTGAGGAAGATACTGTATACAGTACTACTACAACTTCTACGTGTAATAATCGTTTTCCCATAGCACCTACCAAAACATTTTTTTAAAAATAAAAATGTCTGAACCAGTGAAAGAGCCAAGACAAGGCTATCATGAAGATCATATCATAAATATCAATGAAAAAAATATAATACAACAAATGCTAAAATTCAGAAAAGGCACCGCAGCGACGTATTAAATAACTTAAAAAGTTCCGACTGGATTTTAATGCAACTTTCAGGATAATGGACCAGAACCAGATGATTAAATGTTGGTAGTGTTGTGGAACCATCTGGATCCAGGAATCTTTTGATTTGTGAGATTGGGATATCTTCAGCATACAGTATGTGTGGTGCAGTCGATATCTCATTAGGCTGTTAACCCAAAGGTTGGTGGTTTGAACCCACCTGGGGACGGATGTTGGTATTTGCTCAGCATATTTTCTTGGTGGATAAATAATATTAGGTATCTGAATATTTGGTGTAAATCCAAAATAGGAAAAAAAAAATATTGGGAGCAAATGAGCTGCTGACATGACACGAAATTGTGGCGAAACGTGGCGACTTCAAACCGTCGAGTGCCGTCTCAGTTGTATCTCTGCTGCCCCGACAGATGATCATATAGAGTGCATCCATCTAACCAGTTCAGCATCGATTGGTGAATTGAATCAAAGAACACCTTCCCTGGCGCAAACTCGTTTCAAGTCTCCTGTTGTTCAGTGGTGTTTGTGTGCTGGATCAGCTTCTGCTGTCCAAATCGAATCACAAATACAGCTGCAGATTCAGGCGAGAGGGCCACGAGCTTCCTCCGGCTTTGGCGTAGTGACACATATTTTGCTTGACTGAATTACCGGTTGCCCTCACACGAGCATTTACGCACGCACACACTGACATGTGAGTCCCTCATCCACTGTGAATGTTATCAGTCAGCGTTAATGTACATTACAGTTGATGGAGTGCTGTGGTGATGGGGGTGAGGAGAGGAGCAGAGTGGAGGGCGGAAGAGAGTGTTAGATTAGTCCCGTTGAGATGTCTGGTCTCCGTGGAGACGGATGGATTTGAAAAAAAAAACAAAAACAACCCAATTAACTCCTCCTTGGTAAAGACTGGAGCAGGATGTTAGAGCAGCTCAGATGCTATTAGTGTGTCACCAGAAAAAAAAACATTTTATACAGAGAAGCAGCTCAGATATTTATTAAATTATGTAGATAATTCATCAGGCGAAGCAGCTTTCTACATTTAGCCATTATTTCATGTATTAATGGACGTCATTACCACACTCTGACAAAAGATGCTGTTAGTTGAAAATAAGGACATCCTGATCAATTCGAAGCGGGGAAATGTGTAAATGAACATTTGCAATGCGATGGAAGATAAAAAGGCTCCCCAGAAGTCAAAGCACCCAGCTCCTGACGAGTTCACCGTCCATCGTCTGCCACACACCATCCTCATATCACACAGGAATTATATGTTGATGTTTATTCATTGTCTGGATGAAGAAAGGCTCCACTGCAAAAACGGTAATATTTTTCTTATTCTTATATTTATAATAATAATAATAACATTCCTTAATAACTCTGGCGGTGGACTTGTAGAGAAGAACTCACAGTGATCAGTGCGACAGTGTGTGAATTCGCCATCTACCTGTTTGCTGCTGCTGTCAGGTTAGCATCAGCAGGACGGGTTAAACTTCTCGTATTTCCTCTGCTGCAGTTAGTCTGCAACATGCTGGAGGAAAAAGAGCAGTTCTGTCAGTCAGCCGGGCCACGGGGGGACTGTCGAGGAGTGTTCCTGCCCGTCTCTTGTTCTTATTACTGGCCTATCACGGCGGCAGCAGCACGCCCACACGCTGCCACTGTCAGATGGCAGGCGGAGCGGCTGCCACCAATTAACCTGTGGGTTCGGCTTTCACACCAACGGGCACCAGGATGAGCTCTGAGGAGCCGACGTGTGATTTTTTTTTTCTCCCCAGCACAGAGCCTCTTAATACCAGTGCCAGTCATTTGCAATGAATTGTTCTTGTCACTGAAGAGAGGCGTTGGTGATGGATGTGTCTGGCTCTGACATTTTTATGATTGCGCAACACTGAATCCCCCACGTAAATGATTTATGGGTTTTGTGTGTACAAGTTAACGTGTGTGTGTGTGTGTGTCCCTCTTCAGAAGAGACAATGGCTCACTGAGTGTGTCACTGTAGCACAATCTGGAGAGGGGCAAAGGGGGGGGGGTGCAGAATGAGCAATTCCTCTATTGTGTGTGCTCCAAATGAAGGTTAGAGCAGGCATGAGCACCGAGGTTGGCAGCCTTTTCCAACTGGCATCGAGTTTTAAGGAGGCTTCGTTGCTGAGATTGAATACTATCGCCTGAGTGCATTTTCGCTTCAGTTTGTTTATATATGAGAGCGAACAGGCAATATCTAACAGCAGCAGGGAGGCACAGCAGGCGCAAACGGGCACCGTGATATAGAGGTTTGTGTTTAAGCAAATGTAAGCTGAGAGTATGAAATTGGTTTGTGACACAGCCAACGTGGGCCGTCGTGTCCTCCCGCGTTGGAGCAGGAGCAGAGACGTTTTCTCCCTGAGAGGAGATTTGATGCGTCACACGTGTGATCAAACCCACGTCGTTCGCCGGTGTCTCCACAGATTTAGTTTGTGTTTGCACCATTTATTCCTGGAAACAAGGTTGTTGTGAATGAGTGCAGATGTATGTATGCTCTTTATTTCTGGGAGGGGATTTGGTTCCTCACATGTCAGCTGAGGTCACACTTTTCCTTTTTTCTTTTTTTTCTTTTTTTTCCACCAAAGTTCAGCGATACAAGAGAAAAAAAAAATATCAATATGAATATTTCAAAGGTCAGAGGTAAATTAAAAAGTCATATTTGAAAGTCCAAAGCTTCGCTGGCAATTCAAAATTAATGCTGTCATTCAGTTAGAGGCTTTTAGAACGGAGCGATGATAAACATGCTTCTAACAGAGGATTCATGTTCTTGTTTGTCAAAGACTGAATCACTCTGTGAGAGGTCAGAGTAAAGACTGAGGGAGAAATGATTTTATTTTGTCTGTAGAGCCCAACATCCCAGTGCAGTTGTTTCGATGGACTTTACAGTTCTACCAATACCACAAACCTCAGGGTGAGAGAAAGACTGGAACCCTTTTAACGGGATAAAGGCCCAGAGAGGGGTCCCTCTCCCTGGGATGGACCGACCTTCAACAGTAGGTGTTGTATGTACGGATAATGAAGGAATTTCCATGTCTGATGATGTGAACAAAGGAAAAGTCAATGTTATATTCAGACCCCAAACTTAAAGTTAAAGGGGCAAACAGTGGGGGGAAGGATGGACGGATCTCTGCAGTAGCTTCTCTTCATCTCCCGTTGCTCCGGTTACGGGTCGTTGTGGTGCTGGAGCGATCCCAGCTGTCAACGGGGGAAGTTTTTAGTCTTATGGATGCAAATTCATTACCATATATGGTAACGTAAACAGAAATTAGACATTGTAATACCCCCTAATTACTCTGACTTGTTGGAATCATGAATGAAGTATTTCAGTAAAAGGGTTCAGTTGTTTTGCACCTCATTGTATCTTATTTTCTTCCAGCTGTTGCTGTCCCGGCCTGGAGCGGCTGTGGGAAGCCGACCTGGAAGCGTGTCACCTCTTCTTACGAGGCCTCCAGCTACGAACTCCCAGTTGCGGCGGCGCCGATGCGGGTGAAGCTGCCGCCGCAGCTGTTTTCCCCTCAGCCCCGGCGTGCACCGATGAGGAAGAGGACTGCGCCATGTTGACGGCGCTAGGAGGTCGCTGGTGTCCCGAGGCCAACTTACAGAACTCTGAGTTCACCAAGGTAAACACCACAGCTGATGTTAACAACACGCAATGCATCATCCACCCCTGGATGTTGAAAACGGCCACAGCTCAAGCCCTTCTCTCTCCAGCCTGTTGTTTTCCATTTAATGGCGGCGTGATACGTGACCTCACATGAAGCCTGACCGGCTCAGTCCGTTTACCACTTGACTGGAGCGGACACATTAACGTCCTTACGTTCAGCAGGATGTAAAACGCCGTTGCCGACACGGCGAAATCAGCATCGGCCTGTTAGCACGTTGGTACGTGAGGAAAATGTGCGTACGAGAGAGTCAAATGCTTTTGTACAGGTTCATTTCACAGACTGGGAGATTTAGGGGATAGTTTCTGCATGGCTACATGTGTGTAGTGCATGTACGTGCGCGCCGTCCCACACTGAGCTGAGGTCCGCTGCCTCAGGCCAGAGCTCGACTCATTCACTCCCCTCCTCTCACACTTCTCTCCTCCGCCCACGTAGTCTGTCAGTCTCGTCTGCGATAGGAACAAAGCCGACAGCGTTAAAAAAACATGCACACGCGTTTCTGTGAGGCCTTTTGTTTGTTGTGTTTTTTTAGTTTGAAGAGCTGCTGTTCGGCCGCATTTGATATTTTAGAAGTTCTTTCACCTAACAAAGCCCAGATTGCACGGACTGTGCTCATGAAGCGATGTTTGTCAGGGAAACTGGAGACTCTTTATTGGAGCTGCTGGCTGAATTTCCACTCACGCTCATTCTCATTGACTGTGACAGACTCTTTACATCTGTCACAGTCCTGCTGTGTGTGTGCATAATGTCTGCCCTCTTTGACTGCGTTTTATCAACTGCATGCATCTTTTTTTTCTGCTTTCCCTTTGGTTCTCTCTGCTTTTGTTTCCCCTCCTAAAGCCCGGCCCCTTCTAACATTTCTCCAAGAACTGCAAAGGTGAGATAACCGCCCATTCCTCTGTTCTGTCTTTGCTCACACTGCCGATAGAAACACCAAAACCCAACGTAATGTGAATGTGTTTTGCATGTGCAGTACGTGCAACAAGAAGATTTTAGACTTACTGAAGAACCACTTGACAGTGGATAAACATGTGGAACCAGGAAAAGGGGTTCCATGAAATCACATTATGTCACAGTTTCTTCACTTAATTCCTGTAAAAATTCACAATGACGATGTGCTCTAAATACTGTTAATTATTGGAATAAATAGTACTCACACACCTTCACGTGCACCACTGTGCAATACTGCCAACATAAGGGACATACAGCTGTTCACTGTTGTTTGTTACACTGTTTTTGTTTGTCCCTTTGTTTGTCCTTTACAAATTTAGACTGAATGCCAACACTGCATTGCAACAGAAGAAGCATTTATCCATTTACTTCACCCATGTGTCGCTCTGTTCCTACTCTGTACAACATTCAGCATGAATGACCGAACGTTAACAACCCAACTGACCATGTCGTCGGTCGTAGGAGGCACCTCGAATGACCCAGCCATGATTTATTTATGCGTTTTATGCTTCTGTCCCTTTATAACTGAGGGTGTGATTTCATCTCTGGTTTCGTGGTTTCCCACTGTGGATACTCAAAGAGAGCAGACAATGGAAGATGGTTTCATCAGATGGATGCCAGAAAACTGCATGTGATTATTTTGCACTGCTGAGAGGGCAAATACCGGATGTGGAGACAAAATTACTGCTTCTAAATGAGCCTGTCTCTAATTGAAAACTAACATTGCTCTTTGTAGTGCTGAATAAGGCCAAGGTAAAAATAAAAATGTTACAACAATTACAACATTATATATGCCCCATAATGTAAACACAATCTTACTGATCCATGCCACCTCCCTTCACTAAGTTGCATGACAACCAGGATCATCCTGGTTGCTCTTTATGAAAACCTCCAGAGAGACACATGGGATGACAGGATGTCCTCAGCACAACATATCCGAGATCAGTTGCTACTGTCATCTTGTGAGTGGACCCTACAGCCAAAACAACGTTCAACGCAGTAATTACCTTTTTCATGAATGAAGAATGTACACACTGAACACTAACAAAGGAATGTCCAGGACAGATGAGCCAGTTAATCTATTTTGTCCTTGTCAGTTTTGGTGATGAATAATTACCTCCTCCTCTCATTATGATGATGCTGCACACATACAGTCCACAGTCCATATAATTGCATTTTCAATCATTCATGAGCAGGTTTATGACCGTGTGGCCTAACAAATGTTTTTCTTTTGTTGCAGAAATTGGAGGAGTTTTTGTTCTGCATGGAGGACAATCACCCAGAGGTTGGTACCACTGATGGTCACAGTATGGGTGAATTAGTTGGTGTTTGACACGGGGGGCTACTGGGACAAAGACCAATCAATTAGTTGAGGCCTAACTTACACATGACCTCTGCCACGTCTCTGACTGCCCGATCAATACTGATCCACTTGAGAAATTGTGGTTAATGTTGCAGGTAACCTTTATACTGACTGTGCATTCACGCCGTTCACAGCACTTTAAGGTCACACATGTACTTGCACCTGCTAATGCAGACGTCTGCAGTCTGCATGCATGTGATGTGTATGTATGTACAGTATGTGCAGGTGCAGCCAAAAAAAAAAACCTGAATATCATGGAAAACATCAATAAAGCATGTATTTTATCTATTCATCTCATTTCAAGAACGTTTTCATTTTAATTTTGATAAATGAAGCCTGCAGCTCTAAGAAAAAAAATCCTGTGATATATTACAATATGTTGTGTAAATTATTTGAATAATAATTCATTTGATATTCAATGTTTTTTAGATGCACCTGTATGTACTGTATGTGACCTGCTCCCCACTGATACATGCACACTGGTGTTTGTTCACCTTGTGAGTGTGTGTGCGGCATTATGGTGACATGAAGATTTTCAGTCCAGATGTCAAAGTGATGTCAAAGTTGTGCAAGAATCCCCCTGAATTTCACAGATGTGCAGCTCCAGCTGCCAGAAGTGGGTACAGAGAAGGGAAAATGAATCTGTACCACGGTGTTACATGAAAAACATCAGAACATCAGAGTAATATCACATTTTTACAACAAAAGTATCATAAATAGTGGTATCAGCTTTGACTGTAAAGTCTTTATTTTATAACATGACTTTTTCACATTATAACATGATAGTATGTTGTTGGTCATCATCAAATGTGAAATTACATTGTTAAAAGACATTTGTTGTTTTAACAAGAAACTTTGTAATGTGCTACTGCTTCAGTTTTCTTTGGCAGAAATAGGCTTCCGTAAGTTGGAGCATCCTTGCTTCCCCAGGACTTACGTTTGTTTAATAAGTGGAGTTCTGCGTCGTGTATATGAATAATTTAGCACTGATGTCCTCATGTTGTGTCATTACGCTCTTACTCAAACTCTCTTGTACTTTTTCCAGTGGCTCCCTTCCATTAATTGCCCCAATAAGTCATAACAGTGCGGGAGCACTCACAATACGAGAGCTCTGAGTCTGTCTGACCTAAATTGAATGCAGCCATCATTAAGCAGTTAATTCCACAAGCTCCAAGTCCACTTTGACACGTCCAACTGCTGTAAAAAGAGCAGAGCAGTCGTGACTGAGCACAGCCGCCCTGTAAAACGTCTCCACATGTTGGAGCAGTTTACGTTTGGCTCTAGTCAGACTCTGCATAAAAACATTACTGCTAATGTTTTTTTTGCTGTTGTTCCTGTCCAAAACTCTAAACACAACACTTAAAGTGGAAAGAATGCATTAAACCGTGTCGGAACTGCAACAGTTAGCAGTTTTAGCTAATTGGCTAATTGTAATAATAGGTACATTAGCAAGTTGTAGTATGTATTTCTTTTGTAGTAGCTTTTCTGCTGTATGCTAGTTAATCAGGTTGTTTGTTTGTTATAGACAATAAAGGATGTTCCTCATCCAAGAAGCCTGGAGATTGAAGAAAGGGACAGTGTGCAAACATCTAACCACGTCAGCTAGTTCAGCTTCTCGGGGCTAACCAGCTAGGAAGGGGACTAGAGGGCCATTTTACAAAACATAAAACTCAGTTTGTTCATTCTCAAATGAGGAACACCTTTCATAATTTACCCAATTTCAAGGTTAGTTCAAACATACAGAAACTTTAAAGACATTTGGTTTGATTTCTCTGAGTTTACATGACAATAAACGGCCCCAGCTCTCGTCTGGTTAACTGATTCATATAGTTTAGCTTGTAGCTTCTTAGCTAATAACTGAGAAACGTCAGCTGGCAAAGCTTCTTTCTCTCTATTATCCTTTAATATGGACTCAAAAATAGGTCCATATTACAATAAAAAAGAAAGGAACATAACACAAAATATGTCAGTTTGAGTTTTGAGTTGTTAATCTGCCTCGTTACAAACTTTGAGTAAGGAGCTGACAGAAAGGACTAAAGTCAAGTTTGGCCCGTCAGTCAGTCATAAACAGTAATATGTGGTGAAAGTGTTCCTATCTTTAATAGTGTTGTTGTAGCTTTGTGGACCCAGATTCTCATCCTCAGAGTCTGACCTCTTTCTCCTTTTCCGTAATGACTTTAAGTAAATGATTTCCTCTCAGTTACTGTGCCGCTGTCACCGTGCAGATCGATGATTGTGTGTTTTAACACGACGCTGTTCTCTTCTTATCTCCTCTGACTGCTCCTTCTTTCACAAGCCGACCTCCTTATTCTGTTCAAAGCAGCAGCAAATTATCAGTCTTCTGCGGAAATATATAACGTGTGTGCTTGATGCTGGTGATGGTGCACTTTTCTGCACAATGCCCACATATATTTGAATAAGCTCTTTTGCATGTTCTTGGACTTGATTATATTCCATAGTGTGATTACGAACAGAGTAGCTAATTATAATTTAGTTCAACAAGAATTCAACCTGTTATTTGTTTGCAGAAGGCAATTATGATCATGTGTGTTGTGTTGGCACCATATGCTCACAGCCCCCATGGGAACCTGCACTGTTCCGTGCAGCTCAAATGAGAATGCATGTGACAGCATCAGTGTAAATTTGGACTTTCTACGGTTCATGCCTGCTTCGTTTGCTGTCCACTAGCAGCGGCACCGGTATCCAGGAATCAACGTGACAATGCAGTGTGTTTTTCGTGCAGATCTATTGTGTAAAATGAAGAAATCTTTCATTGGTTTGTCAGCAGCAGCTGCAGCAGACAACGTAATTTGTTTTGATCACTGCCAGGACCAAAATAACTCTTGAATGTTCTACCATTTTTCTTTTTTTTTTTTGTCAGAGTTGTGTACAAAAGTTGCTAACAAACTGTCAGGGATGGTGTCACTCTGCACACTGAGCTTTTGTTTGTTCTCCTTCGTTCCTATTGACTCTGAGGTTGACTGGAAGCTTTCAAGTGTGGAATCAATCAGCTGCACAAACACAAGAGTTATCTGCTAAAGAAGCTCCTACCCTTGACAGTCTGGAAACAGCCAGCGCTGTCATTCTGCGGGTTGACAAGGGGACATCGTGGGTGATTCTTTGTTCGTTTAATTGTCTCACACACGGAAACAAGGGCGTTGTCTGTTTGTCCTGTGTGCTGTCTCAGCAGTACGTCTTACTTCAATTCTTAAATGTGTCCTGGTGAACTGTATTCTTACGCCTCAGGCTTCTTGTACATATATTGTACATGGATTTTGGACTGTTGCATCATGTGGACAGAGAGTGGGAGAAAGAGTGAGTGCTGTTCCGAGACAGACCAGAGACATGACTCTTTCTTTGATTGTTGTGACACCTCAGAGCTGTGGGGAGTTGATATTTTCTACCTTCAGCTTACACTCTGTTTTGCTTTGACAAGAACACTGTGTGTATTTGCTTCTAGTGTGTGTGTGTGTGTGTGTGTTTGTGTTCTCCATGCTTGATAAGTTGGAAGAAACTAGGACACCATGTCTTCAAAGGGGCCTGTTCTAATTAAGGCCAGCTCTGCTCTGTGGATGTTCTGTCTGATTGAACGTCACTCCTTCACCGGCCCAAAGTCGTCCATCCCCGGCAGTCACCCCCACCCTCTGTTGCTTACCAGAAATGGTCTGGTAGAGACATCCTAGCTGAAGAAAAAAACCTGACGGCTCGTTTGTGAGGAACACAAAGTGTCGGAATAAGAAAACGAACCCAGTGTAAAGACTCCGTCAACGCTTTGACATCGATGGTCTCCCTGGCGCTACGTTCACGTTAGCATACTTTGGAGTGACGTAATTAGACACCACAGAAGGAGAAAACATCCATCGGGAGTTGAGAAGTTGCACTTGACATCCAAGTTGCTGTAATTACGGTAATTCCAGCAACTGGATGAGAATGGGATCTCCACAATGACAGCAACATGGCTGCTCTCAACTGCTCTCAACTTGTCAACTTTCAGGAAGTGATGGACGTTTTCTCCTTCTCCCAGCTCCTTCTTCACCCCAGGTAGAGGGACCGAGTGACACTTCTCAGCGTTCAGGAGCCGTTTTCTGACAGTACTGCAAAGTATGCTAACGCAAATGTATCGCCAGTGAAACGGTAACGCTAACATAATGCATTAGCGTAGTTAACGACGTAATGCGTATGTGTTAGAGTTCTTTCTGCATTGACACTTTGTTTGATATTTAATCATAAGACGATGTCGCAGCTTGTCTGACAGCTGATTGCTGTAGAGTAACCCCACAGGATGGCGTTGCGCTTACATGTTGTTACAAAATGAGCTTTCAGACCTTAATTAGGGGCAATCTCTCACAAAAATGACACTGTTTGAACATTTATTTCGACAGATGACAGATGACAAAATGAATCCATTCTATTCCATTCTGTGACGGCTCCGACTGTGTCCGTTCTGCCGCGTTGCCTTGTCAGACCTCATTTTCTGTGTGCAAACCAAATGTGCGACGCATCTCTTCATCTCTTGTCTCCGTGTCCTACCAGGATGTGTGCAGTGAGGCTGCAGACCTGACCGAGCGCTGCGAGCTGATCAGCGACAGACTAATGACCTTGGAAGACGACTTGCAGACGGCGATCCTGCACCGTGATCATGCCCTCGCTCATATCCTTTCAATCCAACAGGGATACACCGATTTCATCAACTGCATATGTGCTGACAGAAAAAAATAACCTGTGGTCTTATGTTAGCGCCCTGTGTCTCTGCTGCTTTAAGGGGGGGGTGGGGGGGGGGCTGTTTT
>CAAKHB010007905.1:57436-68046 GCA_901007665.1 Aeoliscus strigatus | reverse complement strand
CCCCCCCATCAAAAAAAAAAAAAAAAAAAAAGGCAAACAGTAACAGAAAGACCCCCCCCCACCACCTCCATTTATTTCTAATTGTTAATGCTCAGGTAACATGAACTCAGTTTCTATAACGACACAGTGGTGATATCAAACTATACAACAACAAGAGGAGCCATTGAAAGACATTTTCCACCACCTGAACCAATTCATGCTACGGATGCTGTGAGACAGGAGTAAAGGTGTTTTTTATTTCTTGCTGCTACTGACTTGTACGTGACCAAGAGCTAACACATTCCATGTTCTATTTGTCAGCGTTCACTCGGGCTTGTTCTTGTTCAGCGACCAGACGCTGGACCGTGATTCAAACACGCTCCAGTGCACTTTTAATAAATGAATGAATGTGAAGATACAGAACATATTTGATGTGTTATTTCATGACATTAGAGGATCAGATCTTTCCACTGGCTGCACTTGGAGACTGTTTCGTTTTATTTTGATCAATATTGCTGATCCCTGATGATGACGTTCATGTTTCATTTTCTATTTCTTTTTTTAATGACTGACCATTTTTCCATTCTTCTATAAGTTTGGTGCCCGACACTCAGCTCGTAACGCCCGTTACGGGGAACGGCGGTGCTGCCAGGCGGTGAAGGATCGAGCCGGTAAACAGCCCATCTCCAGACAATCCCCGCTGAAGTACACCTCCTTCACCCAGACGTTCCTCTGACAGCTGTTTGACTCTTGGTGGACGGGATCCAGCGGAGCAGCGAGGCACCAGTCATGCTTGTTTTACCATATCAGGCCCTTAAGCTCGCTCAAAGCCCCGTGGAAAACCCAAACTTGGCATGTTACGCTTTGGGGCTGCTCCGTTTTGAGGCTCTTTTCTTTGGTAAGCACACAGCCTCTCTCCCAAGCCCGTCGTCTGAGACCACAGATAGGAGGATCTGCATATTCATGGAAGAGATTAAGGAAACCTCTTCTTTTAATTTATCCCCCCAAATGAAGTCTAATCCACTGTGAGACAAAAGATGATCAAGCCCGGAGTTTGGTCGCTCCGACGAGTCAGGGAAGAGGGAGAAGAAGCTCTCATTTACATATGAATGAACCTTTCCTCATGTTTCGATGGCTGCATCACAAAGATTAAAGACTTCTCTGAAAGCGGTGACCAGCACAGAAAACGCAGGTCGGCGCGACCTTGTCTGGAGATTTACAGTAGGAAATAAACAAACAACAGATGATAGAAAGGAAAAACGCATGTCAGTCCACGTGAGCGGCGCCATGTTGACTTATTTATGAGGGATACTGATAAAAAGAGCTGCGATCGCTGAAAGCCTTTTTTATTTCATCTGAGGACTAAAGCCCGGTTTATGCTTGTGCGTCACATCGTCAGCGTACCTACGGCGGCGGGTGCCATGTAGCTTGACGTCACATGACTTTCTCAGCTCTCCGAGTGGGACCCGTGTGTTCGCAGAGAAAACAGAACTGAGCAAAAGGGAGATGATGCCCATCTCGATGGTGTTTCCGCGGTAACAAGATCCGCTCCCTTTCGGTCACCATCGGTCGAAGTGAACAATGAAAAACACTGAGAACTGGAAACAAATTCAACGTGCAGCTCGGCAGACAGACGCAGAAGTAGACGTAGGGTGCGTGTCAGTTCAACGCAGAAGCATAAATAGGACTTTATGGGTTGGATGCCGGCAGCATCATGACCTGGAGCCTTTCTGGATCCACATGACCGTGAATGTTCCATGTCTGTTTTTTTTTCTCTTCCCACAGCTGCTGAAACCTAAATGTCACAACGGGAGCGTGGAAACACTTTGCATTCCACAACGAGCTCCAGTTTACGCTTTTCTGGGTCAAGCAGGCTGCCGTGTCAACCGCCGCACCGCTGCCGGTCGGACTCCGCATCATCTCCACGGAATACGCTTCTTAAACGGTACGCTGCGGGCGACACAGCAGAAAATGTATCATAGAAGGAGCTCTATATGGCATTCATTCAATTAGAACCAGTGAGGGGGTCACATGCCACATCGCATGCTCGTTCAGCCAAGGGTCAGATGGAGTTCATGTTTCCATGGGAGATGTGAAGTACATTGGCGTAAAACTGACGCAAATAAAAAGCAGAAAGTAAAGACGCTGACCATGAAGAGATGATGAGATGTGTCGATGCCAAGAGGCTGAGAATACAGAGGACGTCCATAAAAACAATGTTTGACTGGTGCAGATCGACATTGTTTCCAGATGTGTGTGATCGGTCCGCAGACGAGAACACAATCGGATTTGAATAGGACTGATTCGGAACCAAAAGGCTGAAAACAAACGCTCCCTGATGGTTGGAGGGTGAGAGAAAGGACTGTCTGCAGGTCTGAGAGGAAGTTTCCAGCTTCGAGAGCTCCATGGGGATGGAGCAGGGGTGTGAGATAGCAAAGGATTCCCAAAAGTCACCGCTGGCAGCACTTACAGGAGACAGTAGAGGAACAACATGGCTAACACAAACCTATACTATACATGCAAGCGTGGAAGTACCAGCACACACACACACACACACACACACACAAACAGAGGAAACTAGACCATCTACTTACAGTATTATGTCGATATTGAAGTGTCCAGAAATAAATGCATATTTGCAACACTGCACATCTGTATTTGTACCCTTAGTTCCTTAAAAAAAACTCTTTGTAAATATATTTAGTTTTAGTTTAAGTTTCTTTTAGATTTGCTGGTACTCTGTTGCATTTTTACCTCAATGTTTACTGCTGTAACATGAGAACTTCCCTCACGGGATCAGTAACGTACTTCTACTCTATTCTATTCCATTCTATATTCTATTAAAGCGCACACACACACACACACACACACGTGCGCGCGCTAAGCAGCCAGCAGGAGGGGGCTCGGTCGAGGGGAGGCCAGCAGCTTCAGCCAGGCTGGTTACCTTCAAAGGCTCTTGCTGCATCAACCAGGTGAGACCAGTCCAGGCCTGTGGCAGTGTCTGGGAGGGGCATGAGGCCCGGGTCGCTGAACTTGGACCTGTCTGCCAAGGAGCCGTCAGAGAACCAAAAGTCATCTGCAGAGACAGTCAGGCCCTCTCGTCAGTGTCTGCGTCTGGTCCTGAGCTGTTCTCTGAGTCGCCCAACAGTGTGCATCAGTGAGGACAGGAAGGGGAGGGGAAAGGGAGGGGGGTTGGGGCGTCCAATCACATGAGCTTCACTTTTCTGCTCAATGGAATCAAAACTCACACCAAAGTCCGTTTCTGTCACTTCCCACTTAAAAGAACAGGTTTGCGCAGCAGAACAAGTCTTGTTAAAGCAACTTCTCTGCTCTCGTCGCACTCGCTGTCTACGGGCCAATAAATTACTCGTCTAAGTAAATGTCTTTGTGTTTCAATCAATATTGCTTTTCCCTCCTTCGGTTTCTCTCGCTCTGCCTCCCTCTCAGCCCTGAAAGACAAGGGAAGCAATGAAGCGACTCTGCACACAGGCATTTAGCATTATCTGGGAGGAGAGAGGGAGACGACGCTGACACTCTCCTTTCAATTTACCCCGGAGCCTGAGTGACTCACTGTTAACCAAATTGGGCTGTTTGAGTAAAGGGGAAAGAAAGCGCCGGAGTTCTCAGCCGCCCTTCAAAACAATCAGAAAACCATCAGCCTGACAGCCAGAAGAGGCTGCAGAGTGAAACATCTTTTCAAATATCTGTGCATCAACGGCAGCCGGAGATGGGTGAGGGGATGGTATGGAAATGAGACGGGGTGGAGTCAGGCTGACAGACACTGGGACACTTCTGATGGGAGAAAACAGGCATGTTCATGTCAGAGAGCGTCCAGACCTGCAGCATCACACCTCTTGTCACTAATACATATTCAGAGAACGCCGGGGGGTGGTGGTGCTGGTGTGTTTGTGTGTGTGTGTGTGTGTGTGGGGGGTGTAGCCGGCAGTGACAGGTGTCTGCTTAATGCAGACAGAGCGGCAAGTCGCACACCGCCTCACCCACTTCCAATTAGTTGGGCTGTATCGAGGAGTGTGCTGAAGTGCGCGCCAGTCGTGCTAATGAAATTGGCGGGACACGAGTAGCTCTTCAAAGAAGTGTCTGAATCCTGCCTCTCATGTGGCGTCAGACAATCCACATCTGCATTCTGGCCGCCGACGGGCATGTTCATGAGAAGACGAGTAGTTTTGTACGGGGTGGTGTTTGCGCCACAATCCTGAGCGAGCAGTCGGAGACGCAACCGATCGGAGAAGAATCCCAGAAGTGTTATGGAAAAGAAAGACCGTGAAACGGAAAAACGAAAACGTGTTTTAATCCAGTCGAACGACGCCACGCGTCCTTATTTTCCCAAAATACTTCCAGGATTCTTCTATCGTTGTGATTGGGGACAAAACCGCCAATCAGAGTTTACAAGTGCAAGTTCAGCGTGGAGCTTCTCGCACCGAACCGGCCACTTACTCCTCAGGTTGGACGCTCCCTGGTTGTGGATCATGCGAGGAGGCAGCGTGCTGTGGTACGGCGGCGTGGTGCTGAAGAGGATGTCGTTGGGCATGGCCTGGTCCAGCATGGAACTGTGGGAGCTGGCGTAGGACGAGGCCTTGCGGTTGCTGCACACGCTTTCGTCCGACAGCGTCCGGTACAGGGAGCGACGAGGTGACAAACTGTCCATCGCTGACATCTAGGAGGAGACGAGAAAGATTCTTTTCAAAGAACATTCAAGTCAGGTCCTGTCAGAACATTCACCGAGGCGGTGAGTGTGTGTGTGTGTGTGTGTGTGTGTGGGGGGGGGACCAGGAGCCAGATGGATGAAGGACCGTCAGAATATGGATTTACCTTTGAAGCTCATTAACTATGAACAGAATCAGTGACGGATATGGGCGGGCTCAGAGCCATGGACAGAGTCTGTGGGCGGGGCTTAACAGTCAAAGTGGTCAGGTACACAACAGAGACGGCTGCGGCTGATGATGAGCGTCGTTTGGAACGAAGGACAAAGGATCCGTTTCCGTCACTCGTCCACTCTACCGAAACAAACTAACGTCACCTTGTTCCTTGCTCTGATTGGTTGAAGCGCTGTCCAGTCTGCTGTTGAGTCCATTGCTCATTAGCAGGCTACAAATTTCATTCTTCAAATATTCTTATTTCAATGCAATCGTCCCTACCGGTTTACTAAAGATCTACTGCGTGTGTTAAGAGTGAAAGTGTGTCACGCGTAATCGTGGCGTGACTGCGGGCTAATTGGGAGGCACATGTGTGATGAATTAGAAGTCATTGTGAGCGCTATAAATAGGCAGTGTGTAATGGCTGTGTGTAATGACGGCAGCGGACGCGTTAACATTGTTAGACGACCTTGCCTGGACTGGAAACCACACGCTATCATCTACTTTTTCAGAGGTTGGGGCTCCCTCACCTGTGCTCATCATCATATGTGTGATTTTCTGTAGACTTCACATGAGCTCCCTGCCCATTGGGTTGTGTGTTTACTTGCATTTCCTTACCTTACAACATAACTGAACTAGTTAGCAGAGTGTCAAATTCCATTTTAGGCCGTCAGCTTTGAGCGCGTGTACGTGCACGGCAGAGATTTACTGAACAGATTTTGAAATCTGTGTGCATGCAAATATCAGTTTTAATGACGGTTTAATGACGCCGTGAGAACAACTGTGTGTACAAGCTGTGTGTTTTTTCTCTCTCTCTGGAACAGGATTCATGTTACAGAGTCTCTGTAGAGGCCAACGCAGAGGTCAAAGGGCAACGGGAGTTCATGAATGAGTTCCATGAGGGTTAGAAAGTCAACAATGTCCTGAGGGGATTATCAAGGAAAATTCAATAGCAAATGTTTTACTGTTTCCTGATCGCGGACAGAATTTCAAGGGATCTCCTGTCAACCCCTTTAAAGGGTGAGAAACCTTATTTGATCTCTTCCATCCCTCTCGCGCTCTATAAATTGAATTTATTTATTGTTCTTATTATACTTATGTTAAGTATATATATATATGCACACTTGTGAACATTTGTGAAGAGATTTTTCTACAGAATGTTTCAGTGAAACTGTACAGAACTGGATGTAGAAAGGCAACTGACTTTTTAAAAATAAGAATTAAATAAAATTTAAAATAAATAAATAATAGCCAAGCGAGCAAACAAGCAAATACATAAAATAAAACAAATAAATGAAAAAGTGGGTTTGAAATTTTGAATTTCCAAGTATATCAATATCAGTGCCTTATAGTTAAAAGGTTGATCCCTCCATCCATCCATCAGCGCTCCGTTTAACGTACATGAATGTGGCAGAAGGAACATCTAAAGTCACCACAAATGATATGCAGGGCAGTTGGTGAATGTCTGCCTACAGCTTCCCAGCTGCAACCAGCTCCAGACTGCTCTCCACACAGGCCAACACCCTGCAGTCTCCATTTCAAAGGCTGATCCACCACAAATCCCGCAGTGAGAATTTAACAAACACCGACTCTCTGGAATTCAAAGGAGATTCCTTCGCTGTAACATCTCAGTGGCTTACACTTTAACAAGACTGTCTGTTATTGCAACTTTTCCCAGGATTAGACCCCATAACGTTCTCGCTCATCCAAACAGCTCTAACCAGGACCCCCTCTGCTCGCGCTTGTAAAGCGAAAATAGCAGATGAGAGCTCACGTAAACGGAGTCACGGCAAATGAAACCATTTGCAACAGAGCTTAATGTTTTTTCGGGACCCAGCTATTTATTACATCAAGCTGGCAGCGGTCTCTGATCACATCTTGGCACCGCTTCGCTGAACCTGCTATGTACTTTACACAGAAAATATCCATCACACCTGCAACATGACTGACAGTTTCAGGGAGTCCGAGGTCCATCGCGGCTGGCAGCAGGTCTGTTCCTAATCGGGGCTCGAATGTCTGAATTGTCAGTTATCAGCTACGGCGGCGGTGACGCGTCCGCTTTGATCTGTCCTGATGTTCCTGGGTTGTTCCTCGCTGACGACACGCAGCATATGGAAGCCTTTGACGTGCCGCTCAGGAGGATGTGTCCGACAACCGTCGATTCAGCTGCGTTTTTCTTTCCCACACGACACTCAAAAGGAAAAAGGGCCTTTCCTTTACGTCACCCGCACAATAGGCTGCCTGTCTTCAGAAGGGGCGTCCCGGCGGACACGGTGGCTGCCAAGGAAAACCTCTCAGCACCTGCTCACCCACACAAAGAATGGCATCGGCTGCCTGCCGGAAGTGACACACACGTTTGACCTTTACCGACACTCAGCTTGATTACTGGGGGCATTAAACAAATCAGGCGGTATTAAATTAGAACAATGATTTTTCTGACACTGTCGTTACTGTAATTTGATTCCTCGACGTGCCAGCTGATGATTGAGAGCCTGCAGTCTCAGAAAAGGGCTCACAGGGATCAGGTGTGTGTGTGTGTGTGTGTGTGTGTGTGTGTGTGTGTGTGTGAGGTTTGTGTTTCTGGCTCAGCGGCGTCCCTCATGCATCTCTCTCCCAGATTGCTTTTCCATACACTGCTGTTCTAACTCTGCCCGGAGAATGTGATTACGACCAGAGTCGGGAGCGTTCTCTGAATGCGACCGGCCGGACTGCAGCCAACCTCTGCGCCATCTGCCCCAAGTTCCATAAAACATATATGATTGACCTCTTACGATCCCAGTCGCAGCGTCAGATCTTCGGTGGGGCGAGGCTACAATCAAAAGATGACTTTGGAACGACCTTTTAACCCTTTAACACTGACAGGATCCCCAGCGCTACACTCGCGCTAGCATATGTTGGAAAACTGTAAATTATGCAAGTATTTGCATCATTGCAGACAATGTGAATGAAAACAGAAAACAATGTGAATTAAAAAAACCCAGGAAATTATGCAAATAAAAACAAGAGAGAACAAAGGTGGGAGGCATCACCTAACAGTAATTAGAAACAGAATGAAAATGATGATTTGTTCTTGTTTTTATTTCCATTATATCCTGTTTTTATTCACATCGTCCACTTTTTTTCTTTATGATTCATTTTCCGGCCTTTGTACAACACTTTGACATTTGAGAAGTATTCTATAAATATTATTAGTATAATCATTACTTTACATGTCTTCCACAGAGCACATTTTCCAAACAATACACAAGAGCAGAGCAATCTCTTTGCTAGAGGACGCGGCTGCGTGTCTCTCTCTCTTCTCCAGGGATACAGTGCATTTGTATTACAATTGAGCAGCATCCAAAAATAACCCATTTGTACGTCTCCAGGGTCCCTTCTTGGTAGATAATGGATGGGGGACAGCGGGGGGGAGAGGGAGATGCAATTAATAGAGTCCGCAGGACCCAAGAACATCAAACATCGATGCTCTCTCTGCAACTTCCTGCCTTTAATCCACAGCAGCTTGGCTGAGCAAACTCAGAGCAGGCTAGAAATTGAATTAATCAAACACTCAGTGCCAGTCAACGGGGACCAGAAGGGTCCTGTGACGGGAGAAGGAGCTTATCAGCTGAGGTGCTCAGCAGCAGGACCAGCTGATAGGCAGCGTGTGTTTGTCTGCTTTTTCTTCCTCCCCAGCAAGAGGTTATCAGCTCTGCTGCAAGCTGGATGTAAACTGCACCTACTTGAACAAACAGCCTTTGCTTGTTTATCAATATTTGTCCTCACAAGGTGTTTCCGATGTTGTGTTGTCATGGTAATAAGCCCTCCCACGTCACAGCTGCTGGGTGAGCTCACCTTCCGACTCCTGTCTTCTCCCGGTGGACTGTCGGCCAGCATCATTTTAAGGTACTCCTCTTTGGAAAGTGGTTTTCCATCCCGTTCAGCGGCCTGGAGTCGGCAGGCGGCCTCCTGTGCATACAGCTGCCTGCAGACGAAACAGAGGGCACAGGGAAGCAGAGCTCATCAGAGGGGTCAGGCGAGCCATATCCTGCGAGGGAGGGCGTCACAGCCGGGGGTCAGAGGTGGCTGGGCTATTTAAGAAATAATGTCAGTATCACACAGAGGGTGCGGGTGGATTCATTTCAACATGCCAACATCAGGTGCCTCCCTGGTCTACGTTAGGAATAAGTGAAGGTGAGGAAGTGGAGTTGGAGGGGGAGAGGCAGGGGTTTATTTTCGTTCCTCCTCCTTTTCCCATTCTGCTTTGCCAAACCACAATTAAAGAGACTGTGAAGAATTTACCAAAGCACTGGGAGAGGTAGAAAGGAAGGAAAAAGAGGGGATTTGGAGAGAAAACACATCCAGAGACAAGGGCAAAGTGAGGACTGTTCAGACATGAGAGCCCGAGAAGGAGCGGAAGAGGAGGCTTGTTTTGGTTTCATTCTTTCACAGGGAATCTAGATTGTTCTCAGGGTGCTGACTGTTACAGTGCTCGGAGGAGAGCGACGTGGCTGGTGAAGTCGTGCGGTCTGGAAAGGAATGGAGGCTGTGTAATCTGTGTAACGATGGCCACCTGTCAGATGAAGATCATGTTTTCTTTGAATATAAAACTGCAACCATCTCTGGGAATAGAAACAACTACAAGCCTGAATGGGTTTTTTTAAACCGCTCATTTAAGTTCAAATGTTTCGCTTGACTAAAGACGGAGGATTTAAAAACAAAGCAAGTAAATCGGGTGCTTTCTTCAATAATGTTTTACCACTTTCTAACCGATCCAATGTACAGTCGTACTTGATGGCAGACTTGTTTTTTGTTCACTTTGATCTATGATGACTCACTGAATGAAAAAAATGAATGAATGAAAAGATCAATTCAAATATGTAAGTAAGGAAAAGTAACAGGAAATACAAGTATAACCTGAATATAAAAGCTGTAGCACATAAGCACAACGCAAAAATACATATTCTAACAATGTATGACTGTTCATTTATACTGGATTTTGTCTTGTTTGTACTCCGTTGTGGTGAAGAGTTAATAAATATGACCATGACTTTGAGTGCTGGCAGGGTGTTGGATCGCTGCCGGCTGAAGCGAAAGTTACGTCAGCACACTTTAGACATGTCGGACTGTTTTGAGCTGTTGACAATCAAGTGCTAAATCCACAGACCCTCGTCTGTGGAGTGAGCACGTCCATGTGTGTCAGAAACATTCTGAGTGATCTGGGAGGTCGCTGTGTCTCTGCTTCCAAAGCTCTCATCAGGTCTGTTGCTGCATGAATGGTCAGTGATGAGGAATGCCTGGAACAATTCTAAAATCTTGACCTTTGCGATTAGAGGTTTATTTTACTGAGTAACTGGCTGCCTGTGTGGCTGATAACATCCTTCAGACTGGGTCCCGTGGGAGTGTCAGATGAATAAATGACATATATTTATGTATTGTCTATATTTCTACTCACCAAACGGGTAGTGGGAAATGGTACTAAAAATGTTTTGGTTTTTTTTCTAAAAAGAGCAGGGGGGGCTAATAAATACAACATCCTCCACTGTGATGACAGAACTGATATATGTCCCCCTCACGTTCTATCACGTTCTAGCACGGCTGATAAACTCTGCACTTGTGCTTTAGAGAGGCCAAGTTCATTTATCATAAGGGGGGGGGGGGCATGGATGGATCCGTTTCTGGTGCATGATGAATTTTAATGAAATCCTTGAGCGTATATATGTATATTAATGGAAACAGGAATGTTTTATGAGTGTTTAACTGATGACGGGCTGACAT
>CAAKHB010007905.1:45977-57405 GCA_901007665.1 Aeoliscus strigatus | reverse complement strand
GTGGTGGGTGGTGGGGGGGGGGGGGGGGGGCACAATAGGTCGGACCGGGGGCCACGGGGTTGACTTGGACTGACTGTGTACCTGGAACGCTCAGACAGCATAGTGAGCAGGAACGCTAACAAGCTCTCCGCTCCTCTGGAACAAGAAGGAATTAGCAGGAGAGAAAAAAAAAACGGTATGAGCATTCACAGCCGGGAAATAAGGAAACTTCTTAGGAAGAGAAACTTCATTACGCTACAACAATATCTGCAAGTAATATGAGGCCATTTATCACCAGCAGCGGTTATGTAAGACAAAATAAAACCGCAGAATTATACACACACAGCAGGGGGGGGTAGTAACTGAGTTACAGAGCTTTTTCATAAGTCGGCAGAAGATGACTTGAGCGTGTGCAATCCATCACATTCCCCCTAAGCTGCAAATCACACACGAAATGAAATTACCTGAGCGTGCGAGCAAAGGGGTTTCTTCCAGGGCACAAACTGATGCTTCAAACACACACTTCGCAACAATCACACACGTTCACACAAACAGCAGTCGCCATCAACGGCTCTCGAACCATTTCATCGTGAGGCGGATGCAGTCCGTCAATGCTGCTCATTTAAAGGCTGCGTCGTCTCTGCAGGCGGTTGTGCGGCTGCTGTCCTCGGGCTGCGTGAGTGTGTGTGTGTGTGTGTGTGTGTGTATGCCAAGGGAGTGTTGGATCTCTGCTTGGCAGAGATGCTGAGCCCGGTCTGCCGGTCCACAGAGACCGGGCTTCATGGGAACGATCAATAACCACAAGTGACATGTGCCAAATGTATTATGTCCGCGGCTTCATTGAGCTTATTTATTTTGTGGCTGTCGGCTTCAATCAAGGCCGGTTCATGCCCACCAGAGAGCTAATGGGAGGGTCGGGGGGGTGGACTGTATGAGTGAAGCCTGGGTGTCTACAGACCACGGAACGTGGATTTTAACATGTTTTAGATATTTTGAAGTGATCTACAGTTAGGTCGTTGATCTCTGTCAGTTTAACCCACTGATGATCGTTGAGGGTGTGAATCCATCCGCAGTGAATCAGAGATCGGGTCCTGCTCCGTCTCTGTTCTCTCACTGTGACTAAAAAACGTACCAGAACTGTTTTGTGGAAAAGAACCATGACTGAACCGACTCCACTGGCGTCATAGTTTCATGTAATCATTTAAAAACAGAAAAAAAGAGTGTTGGGTACAAAATGAATCTGAACAAAAAGTCAAGTCTCCACCCCCCCCAAAATTGACACCTATGGACTGAAGCATGTTATCTGACTCTTGATTGTAAAGTAGTGTTCTGACCCTTTTGGTGAGGTTCTCATGCACTCCAGTCTTCTCTGTCTCGTTTCCACGCACACACACTCACCCACACTCTGAAATGTTGGGAGGTCCCTCAGTGCTGCGGGCTTCATCATCATCATCATCATCATCATTATCAGCCGTCTTCCCGCCCACTGGGACATTGCAGCCTGGCTGTGAGCGGGTCTGTCCACAGGCCTCGGAGCTGGGACTCGGACCCGGCTCCGGCTCGGGCCCTGAGCTGCTGGTCTGGGGGATGGTGTACGCCTTGGACGAGTCAGCGGACACACAGTATCTGGCACCACGCGCCAGTGGACTGCCAGAGTGATGTGAGCCACTGACCGGACAGCAGAAAATAAAGCAGAATGCAACTCAAAGGATGACCACGAAATGAATGGATGTCAAAACAGAAACATGGAAGCATAAACAAACAAACATGAGAAACTGATTCTGATGATGAAAGATGACATCACTCCCTCCCCAGGGCAGACTGAACTCAACCTCCACTCTGACATGATTCAAATCCAGTTGATTCCTGTTGAACTTTGTCCTTTCGGCATGTTCTCAAACAGCAGCTGACAAATCAAATTAAGGGGTCACTGCTTTCAAATCATCAACAGACCGACAACGGAGAATTTGTTGTGGAGCTGAAGAATCTGCCTCTGTGCTGCTCAGACCTTAAAATGTCTTTTAACAAACAATAAAGTTACTGTGTGGTTGGACAGCACTCAGTAAGTCTTTGTGGGTTTTGTGGACTTCACCCTCAAGATATGAACATCACAGCTGTAGTATTTCTACTTTTTTTTTTACCTATTCCTGCCAACAAAGCATTTCCAGAAGTCAACAATAGTTTGCCTGACTCTGGCTGATTTCATCACTGAATGTCTTAGTTTTGTGCACTAATGTTGACATATTGTTGTCGTGGTGTGCACATAGTGTAACTTCATTCACGTCACGAGGTAAAGTTCAGTGCAGTATATGTGATAATTCCTGTTCAACGGCCTTCATAGAAACTGATTCATTTGACAGGAAAGGCTCCAGTCGTCTGTAGTTTTCTATTGTGAATACAAAAAGGCACCTTGCGTGTTTGCAAACCAGCCCGTTGGAAAGCTGCTGAAATGAACCTGAGTGGTTCATCCAGGCATGTCTGAGAGGCAGGAGAAGCCTAAGAAGGTCCAGTGTTTCACAGAAATCTGCGGTTTCTGCAGCGCTACTGAATAATACAAGGGCTAACTCGGTTTTAAGACTCCCTGTTTTATTGGAGTGTTGGTGGTCGAGGCCTGAGGCGTTCGAACAGCAGCACTTTAAATGTTCATTTACGTGCTCAGAATGGAATCGTGGCGATTTTATGGGACATTTTTGTTGCATTTATATTTGTAGATGTTATTGATCAAAACGTGGACAGTGTTGGGACAGAATCACATGCTCTTTTCTCTGTAGTCTGGTTGGAGGGGAACATTTCTAAGGTGAGCTGGTCAGCTTCTTCATGAATGAAGGTTTGGAGCTGCCAGACACCTTTTTTTACTTTCACCATCTTGTTCTGGCGTTATGGTTTAGAACAAAACACATTTTGCCATATTTTTGCCCGTCTCCTTCATCATCTTGTTTGCTGGGTGGCAAACACTCAGCTTGGTGGGGCGCGGTGGGGGGGTTGGGGGCGGCATTCTTTGTTTCCATATTCATGACCATCTGGGCCACACCCTGCAAAGTGTCCTCCTGCTGATCACTGTTTGTTCACATGACACGCGGGTGTCAACTACAATCACATGAATGGTTCTGCTGCTGCTGCTGGGGGTGGTGGTGGGAGGGGGGCGGCATCAGCGTGGTCAAGGTGGTGGCACCGGCCCTAATTTCTGAATGATATCCTGGAGTGGACAGTTCTGACGCCGCCCCCCCCCCGCCACGTGTGTCTGTGATCCGAGCAGATTGCGCGAACATAATCCTGGATGGCAGCAACAAATAAGACACCCGTTGTCTTTCATGGGGACAGACTGCAAATGGCCGCAGGGCCGAACCCTCGCAGACACCACTCCCCCAAACCCCCTCCCCAAGTTGGTCCAGCCTGACGAGAGCTCAGGCAGGAGGGAGCCCGACTCAGATGAAAGGTCAGCGGAAACAGCTGAGCGTAGCGGCGTCTGTAAATCCATGTGTGCGCGCGGTGGTTTTGTGCTGCGAGGAGGGTGTGATTTTCTTTCAGGCTGGCGAATCGATGTGTTGCAAGGTTTGAGCCACGATAGAATCAGATAGTTTCCCACAGAGAGAAAGAAAAAACACCAGATTCTGGAGGATACGGAGACGCGACCAAAGTGAATACCGAGAGGCAAATAGAAGTGGATTAAAACACACAGCGACGCTGCACGGTACCTGGAGTGGGAGGAGATCTCGCTCAGGTCTCCGATGCTGCCCTCGGTCACGTTACTCGCCATGATGGCAGAGGCAAAGCTCTGCGGCAGGTACAGTTTCCCATGATCCTCTTCCGACGGGCCGTCCTCGTGGTGCTCTGACAACCAGGGGTGCCCCTGCTCCCCCGCCCGGCTCTGCAGCAACACCCGCGCCCCCGGGGCCACGCAGGGATTAGTGTCAATGCCACTGTCGGTGGACGCCCCTTTGATGTAAGTGAGACCCAACATCTCCGGGTCCATGAGGTCCCCAGAGCCAAAGTGCTTATCGTCACTGTTGCTGGAGGCGTTGCTCGAGAGGGTGTTGCTACTCGAGTGGCTGGAGTTTTTGTCACCCGTCTAATAAAGAGAGAGAGAGAGAGACGTAAGTGATCACCGCTGGTGTTCCAACATGTGTGTGTCGGGCAAGATGACACCGTCAAGCTGGTTTACGGTAACGGGAGGCAGTAAAAGCACACCACCATAAATGTCACATGCTTTGTCGGATGATGTCAAACTGGAGGGAAATGTCAAAGATAAACGATGGACCAAACGGGCCTAACAGAGCACCGGGGGAATGCTCTGGAGATAGAGACCCCCATCTATCCAAGGTGATGATTATTGGGGGACCAAACACAAATAATGGGAGTGTCAGAACATGACTCTGAGGTTATAAAGATTGGATTGGATTCAACACATGACAGAAGTAGCATAATATGAACCGATGTGAAAATCAATAAAGATGGGGTGGATGGGGGGTGGAGTGGGGGTGCTCGAGAAGACGATATAGCTGTGACTAAATATTCACAATGGATGTTACGTTCTAATTTCACTGTGTGTAACATCAAAAGAAATACACAACTTAAAATCGGAGCAAACAGGCCTGTGATGTTTGAGAGTTTCAACTAAAGTGGGGCAACAACCAGTGACTGAAATTATGCTGTTTAACAACAACAACAAAAAACACATCCAGACAAGTAGCGGCTCTGATTTGAAAAAGATGAGCTCAGTGGTTTGCAGATATAAAGTGCTGAGAGAACGGTTTCGAGTTTTATCCAGCGGCCAGGGTGAACGCCACACTGGCTGAGCGCCACCAGCCTGTAGCATCAGAGACGGAAAGAAGGTACTGAAGAGAGAGATAAAGGGGAGAGAGGAGAATATACAGGCATGGGAGCTGAGAGGCTCAAGCATTGAATATATTCAACCTTGTAGGAAAATGTGTCCTAGAAATGAGATGCCTGTGAGCGCGCTGATGAGGAGAAAGTGATAAGTGCACAGAGCGACTGGAGGAGACAACATGAGGCCCAACGTCCAATCAGATGTGCTGTTGTTCCCGGAGCCCACAAACGAGCAACTTGATTAGCACAAAGATTTCAGGTGCATGACAGCGCCGTGTGAAAATGTCACAGCGCCGACACACAGGGTGTATTTAAGATGTCACTGTAAAACACACAATGCAGCGCAGGAGCCAAACACTTTCAGTAAATGTCACATCAAGAGGGATTGAGACTTTTACCCTGGAGAGCTTGTTGGGCGAGTCTTTGCTTCCTTCTCTCTGCTTCAGCGGGTTTAGGATCTTGGTGGAGGGGATGTGCCACTTGGCCTCTGCGGATCAGGGAGAACAAAGGCCACTTTATGCTTCTGCGGCAAAACTACGGAGTCGGGTCCACGTCGATGCGTTGCCTATGGCGTGGGTAGTAGCTTGACCTCTCCAGAAATGTAAGTACGCATCACGGCTACGCGGACGGAAGCAACTCTGATCTCAGAGCGGGACTTCGTGTCTGTCAAGCAAATACAACTGACGAATGTGTGAGTTTTGACCGAAGGAAAGTGAGAGGCAAATGATGACGAAATCTTGGCAAATCTTGTCTGAGTTACTGCGGTAACAAGATCGGCTCACTTTCAGTCGTTATCGCTTGAACTGAAACAAAAAAAGAAACACGGTGGTAAGAGTCAGTTAGGAGTTTGGTCGAGAGTAGAAACGCTCACGCTCAGTTCAACGCAGAAGCATACACGGCCTTCAAGTGAGTGTAGAGAAGCAACCGGAACAAAGGTGACATTGATCAACGTCGTTCAGAAGAAAGAAATTCACTGCTCACCTGCCGACCTGGTCCTCTCCAGAGTGGGTTCTCTCTCCCTGTGGATCTCCCCGTCACCCCCTTGGATGTCCCCGGCACGCTCGTGCAGGATAGGAGATGGACATCTGCAAGCAGAGAGGGAGGAGATGTGTTTTTCTTCTCCCAGTCTACTCAGAGAAAGGCTGCAGATGTACAGCGATTGGCTCAAAGTCGTCGAAGGTCGAATCCCTTCGGCCGATAATTGAATTAAGACGCTGCTGGGACATGAGACCTTCTTTCATGCCAGTCAGCATGTCAGCCCGTCTCCAGCTCCTGACAAAAGGAGAAAGAGGCAGCGTCTTCCCAGCACAGGTCGTAATGAAACTCTAAAGAGACGATCAAGGTTATGAACAGAGGCCGGAGTCTCCCCTGATCTTCAACAGACTCAAAGCGGAGATCAAGTGGCTCGTCAGCGTGGCTGGTCTCGGCTCCGACAGGGCACGGCGCTCCCTGCGGGTTCGGGGGGGCCTTTCGAGGCCTCTGACAGCGGAGCAACAGTGCGGAGCTCGGTCTCTCGTCACGGTCTGTGAGCGCTTACAGGCCGACATCGGTGTGTGTGATGAATTCTGCTCGGGTGTGTGACAGAATTTCCGCCCCCGCCGTCCTCTGCTACCACATGATTGAAAATATCCGAAAAGGAGATGCACGCTGGAAATGTGGGCGAGGAAGACATGGAAACGGAAGCTTTTGATGACGAGGGAGAAACTGTTACAATCAGTGCCGACGACGTGTCTGTCTACTTTGTGAATATCGTTTATTTAAGACCAAAAAAAAAAAAAAAAAAAATCCCTTGATGGATTTCGGGAAAATTGCTGTTGCTTAAGTGGTGCTTGAGGCTCAGTGAAGGACATGGAAGGATTCTTCATAATCACTTTCCATTATACTTGAGTGTTCTTTCTAAGTCTTCTGTACAGAAGCAGGAAAATGTGCTGAGTGTTATGATGAGCAGTTTTTTACGATTGAAAAATGCAGTTACAAATGGTTCATTCACGAATCAGGTGGGCGACGCTGACTGAAAAGGACATAAAAGGAAGCTGTTTTCCTCCCAGAAGCTCTGCATGTGGTTTTAGACCCGGGCAGGAATAAATTAAATTGTCTTGTTTGATCTCATCCTGCAGGAATATGACAAGTGGCTGAAAGAGGCCAGATGATGTGGAAAATTCTGACGGAGAAATTACCGTCATTTTGCAAAATTGCAAGTTCTCAGAAACAGTGGCGACACTAAATGTGGGTACATTCGATACATAGTAAAGTGCATATTCCTGCTGTGGTTGTGTACCCGTCGTATCCAGGCTGCTGGGACCAGGTGCCGCTGCCACAGGGTCCTGGATCGCTGGAGGACGACTGGTTGCTAGGCGAGCTGCGGTAGTGCTGCTGGTCGCCCTTATTACACGAGGTGACCTGCGGGTTCTCCAGATCCTGCATCGTCCTGCAGACAAACACATTTTCTATGAGTCAACAAATGAGCTGTTCACGACAATATGGCTTCTAGAGCGGCAGCGGATATGATTCCAGTTACTGTTGAGGACAATTTTCTTTTGTAACCTGGAATCCTTTTGTTTCCACGTCCTTTACTCACCTGATAAATCACTTCATAAATGACTATGATAAATCTCAATTCATTCAAAATTAGTTTTAGCTTAAATGTTGCTGGTGTTCTGGAACCATCTGGACATCTGACATCTGACAACGTCATGTTATGATGATCAGTGAATTTACTACAGTCAAATGAAATATTGTGTGGAAATGAGCTGATTGGTGAAGATCTGAGCTCTCAGATCTCTCGTGTAGAGAAAAAAAAAAAAAGGTTCCCTCGCTGTCCTGCGTCAGGATCATTCATAATGTGCGTCTCTCTGGGGAACGGTCCACTGCGGAATAACAAAGTGTGTGAGCAGTCAGCTCGGCGTCTTGTTCTGTGTGAGTGAGTGAAGAAGAATCCAGATGTAGCTGTCTCATGACTTGTGAATGTAAGGAAAACAACGGATGACGCTCACAAACCAGCGGCTCATTCACCTCGTCCCTTCAGTTACCTGTTACCGACAACTCTCTTTTCTTTCTTACGCGCGGCCAGATACGAGTTGCAAAGCCCCTCAGAGAGTGAAAAGTAAACAGTGGATTGGAGCTGTGTCTGCTGCCCGGAGGCCTTCCTTTCAACTAACACACCAAAGTAGGTTAGATAACTTGGTGGAAATAAGAGCTCAGTTACACAGGAAGGATGGATTTTACATTAGGTCTCCAGCTGCCGTTTATTTACTGCTCATGTTGGAGTTATTTTGGCTTTTTACCAAACGAATCTGGGTCTAGAAAAGGTGAATGCACCAGCAGCATCAGACAAATGGCTGTTTTAAAAATACTAGATGGACAGCATACGTGGATTCGTGTCATGAATATGATACACAACTTAACATCACAGGTGTCAGTCTCTGTGCCTGTCATCAGGTTTCTTCTGTCTAGACCTCCCTGAGAAAAACACCGACCTGTCAGTAACCCAATCGCCGCACACATCGTCATTAAACGCGCCGGCTACATCCCTACATATCCTAAAGAGTCCTCGGCTCGGCCCAGACGTGTTAATATGAAACAGCAGCTGCGTTTTTGTTCTCCTCCTTCCTCTCTCTGGACATAACGTAGAGCTGCCGGCTGGATTTCTGATACCACTAACACTGGAGGCGGCTCAGATTAGTGGTCGGCCCCTGGTGCTGTCATGGTGGGTGTCATGTTTTACAGCGTCAAATCTGGATGAAGATATTTGTGGATGAGATTATTCTCGATGTGAACCCTCTTTCTCTCCAATGAGAAGCATGCACAACGAGCAACTGGTAAAAAAAAGGTCTATAAAGAGACAATTTGCATTGTTTTGTGACACTTCCAACTATATCAGTATATGTATTAAAATAAAAAAGCTGATTTAGGTTCTCTCCCCCTCCCTTCCTTCCTCTCCACTCTGACTCCTTCATCCCCTCCCTCTTGGGCTCTGTGCATCACGGTCGGTCCGTAGAAGAGCCTTTCCTTTGTTTTTCTGATAATTGGATGAGATGAGCTGAGCCGTGTGTGTCCCCATCACCTCCTCCTCGGCAGGGGGCGGAGAGATGGAGGGCGCGTGCAGAGAGAGAAAGAGAGAAGAAAAGAGAGAGAGCAAGAAGAAAGAAAGAATGGCTGCTCTCGTTGATGAAGAGAAGAGTGTCCGTTAGACTTAGTGAGGGCAAATCAGGTGACACCGGGGGTGTGGGGGTGTGACACACAGGAAAGGGAATATGACTTGGGGGGGGTGGGTCATTACAGCAACAACAAATCACCGCTTTATATGGCTCGAATGACACAAAAGAGACAGTGGAGGGTGGAAACAAGTGTGGGCGTGTCCTTCATCATGATGCTGAGAGGCTCCGGTTACGTGTGTGTGAAGAGGCGACCACGATAAAGAGCAGATCAGTTGTCGTCCCTGAGGACTGAGACTCTCCGATGATCAGAAAGATCAGGGCAAAGCTGCGCTCCCATGCAATAAATGTCCATGAGTCCCCTGTGATTTGTGATTTTTTTCATTAAGTTAAAAATTAATTAAATTTTTTTCCCAATTGGCTACAGCTGTGAGTTTTGCACGGGGATTCTTGTTTTAACTTTAGCTCAACAGACAGAATCAATTTCTGCATGAAATAGATATATATCGTTCTCAAACCGAGCTCCAACAAGGCCGATGCCAATCAAAGTTCTACGGTCTTGTGTGAACAAGCATCACCTCCTCTGCAGTAGAACAGAAGTAGAATCTGTTTACATGCAGGTAATAGAGGTCTGTTTTGTTGAGGTAGAACTGCATTCGATTTTACAACCCGGTGTTGTTTTTTCTCCACCTCTCCCTCACCGTAAGTTCTGACCTTTCATCTGCATCAGATTTTGATCGGATGTCTCCAACTCTGAACAGAAGCCGATGGAAGCGGATCAGCGGCGGGGAGCGGAGACGAGCGTACCTGGACACATCTGGCAGCTTCCTATCAAAGGACGTGCTCCTGGGGATCGCTGCCTGGTGCTGCTGGAGGATCTGCTGGCACTGGAGGCGATCGGGGCCCTGTGTGGGCGACCCCCGGGACAGAGGTGGGCCGGCAGCGGTGGATACCCGATGCCAGGTGGTGTTTCTCCTGAAGGGTGTCTTGTACTCGCAGGGTGTGCCCTCGCTGTCGACTTTGTACTCCACCATGGGGATGCGATAAAGCTCCGAGCAGCCCCTGAGAGGAGAAGAGAGGAGAGAAGGGGGGTGAAAGGTCAGACACGAGCCCGGAATAGAACATAAGAAGAATAAAACCTTTTGGGTGTGTATGGGACAAAGCTTCAGCATACAGATAACAGGAGAGTGAGAAGAAACGTTGGCTCGTCAGTGATCACCTGTTATACTTCTGACGTCATAATAAATTAAACTACAAAAGCCATTCAAGAGCACAGACCTCTGCCCAGCAGCTCCTTTCCACACAACATTAGTTACATTCATATTTTGTCATATTTATAGTCATATTTTGATTTACAACAAATCTACCTAACCTTATTTCATCTATATCAATAGATTCCTTGACCAAGAAAACATCCCCTGAACGTTTGGAAATACACTGGTATCATTTTTAGTTCAATAATTTCTCTGATGGTGGTTTTCTTCTGGACTATTGAAGATTGCCAAATAGTATCGTGCTGCCCTGTTCTGGATCATAGCGTCCAGAATTTTGTCAGCTTTTGGATCAAACTTTGATATAAAAAACAAATTTATCCTGTATTTTTTTTTGCCAAACAACCTGATCGTTTATTGTGGCGTTATATACACATGCATTATCAGCATTTCGTGAAAATTTCATTAAAATCAGTTCATAACTTTTTATGTTGCTATCAGACAGGAAACAGAAAGTAACATGGATTACTAGAGGACATGATGATTCTGTAATCATTACTTTAACGTTTTCACATTCAAATTAAACAATTGTTTGTTATGCCAACGCTGTTTTACATACAGGACTTGTTATAATAAAGTTGCGAGTTAAATGAAACACAGGTTTGGTGTTTTCTGCTGTAACATTCCCACTGGACGATAACTATGAAGTCCTGGTAAAAGGAGGGGGAAGGGCTTGAGCTTGCTGTTACCATGACGACACCAAAACACACCAACACGCTGCCGGAGGCAGACTACACACAGATGTAGAGTATCAATGCACACACACACACACACACACACACACGCACACACGCACACACGCACACACACACACACGCGCACACACGCACACACGCACACACGCACACACACACACACACACACACACACACACACACACACACACACACACACACACACACACACGCACACAGGGTCAGGGACACGTACACGCACATATGCACATGCTTTGCTTATATTTATAGAATCTGGTGTGTGTGCGTGCGTGTGTGTGTGTCTGCGTGTGTGTGTGTGTGTTTTCCTTCCCAACATTCCCATCCCATTTCTGTCAACACTGAGGATCTCAGGGATGAATGTGGCCTGCAATGCTGTGTTATTGTACATTAATCTTTGAGGTGAGGGGGGAGGGGGCTGGATGTGAATGTTTGGGGTTGGGGGGAGGAGAGGGTGTGGGGGGGGGGGGGGGCAAGAGGAGGG
>CAAKHB010007905.1:31991-45957 GCA_901007665.1 Aeoliscus strigatus | reverse complement strand
ACATGCGGCGCGAATGCTTCTAAATGCTGCTAGGTGTGTGTGTGACCGGACCGGTGACCGGTGACTGGACTGTTTACAGCCGCTGCCTCACCCGTGCTGTGGGTGTTATGAGACCTAACGGGCAGAAACATCCTCTGCTGGCTCCTCTTCTCTTATTATATCACCCACTTCACACATCTGGTCAACTCCAGCGGCAGCCAAGGACTGTCCACGGCGTTACATCCTCCACCTCCTAAGGCCCCATCATTTATTGACTGGATGTATGGTAGAGGCTGCTCTGATATCTGGGACAGCACACAGCACATTGAGTACTGTCGGTACTCAGTGTGCTTTTCACTCAAGACAAACAATATTCATATAGTGCAATAATAGAACAATTAGCAGTATCGAGAACAAAGCGCGCATGTTAGTCTGAGGACATACTGGAATACATGTATTCTATTTTGAAGGATAAAAAAAACCCTATTAACACTCTACATTTGTGTTTGTTTGTTTTTTTGCATTGTACATTATTTGGTAGTTGAGATGTTTAATTTGGCTTAATTTAATTTTATCATCCAGAATTGAGGGTTTGTCCTTTGAAACTTTTGATTTATGGATTTATGACTTCACAATAATTAAACTGATATTTATTCATTCATGTTGTTGGGGTGGGGGTAATTCAGAGACTATTTAATGGGATTAGGTGGTCACAACTTCAGACTTGTTATTCTCTGCCTCTTGATGTAATTTAAATTGGGATTAAAAAGTGGTAAAAAGAGGTTCTGTTTGATCAGGACCCGTCAATAACCAGGACATCAGATGACGTGAAACAATGATTTCATCCGACGGTATATGGGTAAAGTGCACAGATGAGTGATGTCATAAAATGCTATTCTGTCATTCCTGTGCTTTTCTTTCTACAGAGACAAGTGTTAAACCCTTTCAGACAAAAGGTAAAGACTTTCTACCCACTCATTACCTTGATTAACTGTGTGCTGTAATGTCAGGCTGCCACACACAATTACAGGCTAAATCTAGCGAACAGCTTGTCAACAGGAGAGGTCTCCGTTGCTGTCTCTCGCTGTGCCTTTTGCACCAGAAAAAAACAAGAAGTGACAAGGTCCTAATATGTGAGCCTTGACTGGAAATAACCATCATATTGGCTGGATGGATATGAAATCTGTGTTCTTGTCTGGTTGTGAACAGATCGGAGAGAAAAGCAGCAGGAAAAGAGCTTGAAGCATGAGGCTGCTGGTGGAGGACGGGCTGTTAGACACATCTCAGCAGACAAAGGAGAGGAACTGGTGAGAAATTACATGCTGTCTGCTTCCTCTTGATTCCACCACGAACACACTCGCCCTGACGAACACCAGAAGCTATAAATTACAGCACAATGGCCGACATCAGCTCTCTGAGAAAGAGGACATCGACTTCTTCCCATTGTTGTATAGATTTGTTTTTGGTAGATAATATTGGTTAGCAAGATTATTTTTTCTTTCTTTACGTCTTCTTTCCATAGATCATTTTAGATCATTTTGAACCGTAAATTGTGTGTGTGTGTGTGTGTGTGTGGGGGGGGGGGTCTGTACCCACCACATTGTGGTGTACAATTGTACTTCCTTTTATGTTGCGTATTTGGATGTTGTTTTAACTTTAACTCTGAAGCACGTCAGATTCATGCCTGGTATGACATCATGTTACCTGCCTTGTCCCTATTAAATAAAATTAAAATTAAACTACACAGCCTGACGCATCGGAGGAAATCGTTTGAGGTGTCGCTGCTAGAATAACATCATTTTGGAGGAAACCGGAGAGCTGGGCTCAGTTTGAGGTGAACAATCAGCTCCTCCAGCTCTTGGCTCTTAACAAACTAGAAGAGATGAGTGTGACAACAGGACCTTGGACCTCAGTCAGAGAGCTGTCACTCTGATGACATGGCCGGCGACTGAAGGACATGCTAATCCATTCCCACAGTCCGTGTCACAGCAAAGAGCCAGTGAGGTTGTGACCCCTGAACAGCACTCGGTGGAGCATTGTCAAGAGGTTTGTTAAGAAATGTGAGCAAAAAGTGTACATATATATATATATATATATATATATAGAAAGCCTTTTCAATGAGTTCTTGGCAAACTGATCTAAAGGGGAGAATGGCTGTGTGAAGAAGAAAGTTTGGGGGGGTGTTGTGGGATTAAGCGGTGCAATTTGTGATGCAGGTTCTGTGAGTTTTGGTTTAGCGGGCACTCTTTCACAGGATGTCAGCATGGGAAGTGAGAAATCCGGCTTAACTTCATTCCGGATGAAAATCGATGGCGACGAGTCTGATGACACTTCAAAGGAAAGGTCACAAATGGCCATCTGAGTGTCACAGGCAATTCTCATTATCCGCAGGGGTCCAGAGCAGGTTGAACCCACTTTAATACGGGTTAGCCACCATCTCAAACATCAAGTCTCCACGGTGAAATTAAAAAAAAAGGATAAGTCTGACAACTCGGTTGCTGTCTGTCTCTTTCTGTCTTGCAGTCGCCACTGATCCGTTTGTTTACTCTCACGTCTCGGATGACCAGGTACAAAAACACAGACCACACATGCAATCACTGCACTTTCATTCCATGTTTCAAATAACTATTCTGTTTCATCTTTTCCCCATTAGTCCGATCCTCGGCTAGCATGTTGAACTTGTTTAAAGCTTTTCCGAGTGATGATAGAAAAGCCTCTGGTATTGCGCTGGGCTAAAACCACATCCTGCCTCCAGTGTAAATAAATACAGTACCAGGCAAAGCTAATATTAGACCCGTATCTCCTCCAGCTCCAGACAGACTGGGACATAAACGTTTAAGGCATGAACAGTTTTGTGAGCTTTACTATACAAAAGAACAAATGTTCCTGTTTTCTCAGGCATTAATTCACCAGGATTTGACCGTTTTTTGTCGTGTGTTGTGGAGGAATCCTACAAAATAAACATTGTTAAAAGGAAACTCTACATGCGCTAATAAAAACATTTTCCTTGTTGCCGGCGTGGAGACATTGTCTAGAGGTCATGTGACTCCAGCCCATTGTTATTCAGCTCGCCCTCGTCCACGGGGGGACTGACTGGGGCCTTCAAGCCCCTGCGGAATTCCTTTCCTTTGAGATAATGCTGGAGAACCCGGAGCACGTATTGTTGACTGCAACACTTTAGCAACTCAAAGACGCAACCGACCAAAAGGGGCCGAGGGCCCTTGAGATTCTTCACCTGACCTCTCACCTCTCGATTTGCTGGAGCCTTGAGAGAAAAATTCACAGGACCCGAGATGGAGCCTTTGGGTTCCCAGCACAGACGAGCGCTCATCCACTATAACACCTATTAATCTGCCACATGCATCTGTTAGCAAACACCATATAAGGCCTAAGCTCAGTCCAACAGCCATCGCAGCCGATTATGGACATGGAGCATGATTAAATGCATCTTCTGGGCACAGCGCTCCACAACGTGCATGTACAGTCCCCAAGACGCCGTCAAACTTTCGCAGACATGGCTGGTGTCACTCAAACCGGGCCAGATGTCTCACGCTGGCACGGGCCGAGAGCTTTATTGACCAAACCCCTCCGTGCTGTAACCGGCGCTCCTGGGAGCCGGATTGTTGACACGGATCCAGCGTTGGAGGATGTTTGCCTTGTCTGTTTTCTGCTTCCCTGAACTGCAATTATGATTGTATCATCATGTATCATCACAGATCGCGGTAAGAGGATTAGACGTTGGTTCTGCCAGAGAGGCTGCTGCGCTGGATTCACAGACGAGGCGCGTTAGCCCACCATCTGGGGGAGCAAATATGTTACTCATCTGGTGCCAGAGACCACAACGCAAACTCACTAGCCTCCGCCTACTGTGCCTCAGTAGGAATTATTTGACAAAACTGCCATCAATATCACAAAAATATGAGTGAATTGTCTCAAAACAGCACAAGTAACAATCCCCACGTGGAAAAAAAACAGGCGCATATAATAACTGTGTTTGTTAGTTGATGTCATACATGCCTTTTATTTTGCTGGTTGTCAGAACAGATTAGCGTCACCAATGACATCGCAAAGAGGAACTCGGAAGGTGTTCTCACTGCTCCAAATCAGTCATTCCGCTGTGGTTATTTATGGGCAAATGGGAACAAGAGTTGCTGCCAAATGAGTCCACTGCAGCCTCAGACACTCCAAACAAAGATGTTGCGGATGTGACGGATACGGCTTCTCTCTTTGACAGACCTTCATCTTGCCTCATCGTTTGAAATCTCTTCCATTTTTTTTTTCATAGCGGAAGTGATGGAGCCTCCCTGTGGGCGTGTGTCCCTAAAAAGCCAAACACTCCGGCTCTAATTGCTGAATGGAAGATCGGGTGAGGACAGAACAAAGCAATCTGCAAATGTGAGCTGTCAGACAATAGCAGGGAGAGTCGGGCCATTAATCAAAATGTTCCTCTCATTATCATTAGTGAGAAACGCTGACTGTTGGAGTCTGTAGGACTCCACGGCCCTGCAGGAGTTTTTTTTTCCTTCTGCAACAAAGCCACGTCAGTGCACAAAGTCTCGTCTCCAGAGGAATCAGCGGAGAAAAACAAAAACTGTGCTGCACAAAAAGCAGAATGTAAGCATTTCCGTATGATAATCATCGACAATAAGAGAGCAAATGTCAAGGCAATTTACCTGAGCTGAGGAAAAAAAAGAAGAGGTTGCTCATCTCGTCATATATTTGTGAGGAGCACGTACTTCTGTCTCACCGGCTCAGGGGCAATAATCTCACATGAAACATCAGCAGCAACAAATGAGGCAATGAAGCTGTGTGCGTTACCTGCGAGGGGTGCCGTCTTCGTGAGGCTGGATTATGATCACTTTGACGGTAACCGAGGTGCGCAGCAGGTCAATCATCTGCTCGTGGGTGAGCGTCGCCACGGCGACCTTGCAGATCTCCACCAGCCGGCTGCCCTGCCTCAGGCCGGCCTTCCAGGCGAAGCCGAAGGGTTCGACGTCGGCCACGATGCCCTCGAAGTTGACGTGGAACCCGAGCTGGCCCAGGCCGTTGCGACGTAAAGTCATTTCTGACGTCTCACATCCTCTGGTGGTGATCTGGAACCACAACGAAAAGAATCAATAAGATGAGGATTTGAAATGGATTTAAAGGAAAAACGAAAGAATTCAACCATAATCGTTCTTTATAAGCCATCAACATAATGGCTCTGTGTGTATTAGACAACATTCACAAAAAGGATTAGAGCATCTGAAGAGGAGGAAAAACCTCGTCCTCGGGCAGAAATGTTTTTTGTTTGACTAATTCAAAGACCCTTTCAAAATGCTGAGTAGAGAAGACAGCGTCTCTCTCTGAAGTGATTGTACCTCAGAGCGGCAAAGAAACGAGCACCGCGCACACACACGCACACACACACACACCACTACAGGCTACAGCAGCAGAGAGGGCATTTGGTTCTAACTTGCCTCTGAGACATTCGTCCTTGTGGTGCGTTCCAAATGTATCGGACAGCAGAGAGGTCGGAACTAACGGACGAGGTGGACCGCCTTCGCCCCATCGTGTGCCGGGACTGAAACTTTTAGCTTAGTTCCTGTCCAATCACGTACTCACATGCAAAATTGACGCTGCTCACTTTCCTCAGCGATGGCAGAGACTACATCATCCCCTGCTCTCGCTCTATTGTGGGTCAAGGGAAGTTCAGCAGCAACATGCCAGTAAAACACACAGCAGCTAAAGTGTGTAGTTTGACAAGAAGTGTATGCACCGACTGGAGACGACCAGTGCAGAAAAACTGAAACGAGCTTTAATCACCAGTCAGATCAGTCTAGGTTGAGCTGTGCTTGACTGCGTCGATCTGTCTCAGACTGGCAGCTGGCTTCAGGGAAACATTAACTCAGACTTTGGCCTGTCAACACTCCACTGGATTCTCACACTGGCAGAAATCCTAGCCCGCTGTGCGTGAGCGGACCCCTGACAACCATGATGGGACCATAACGCACCGACTGTGTCCTTGCAGCGAGCGGAGCGTCAGTATGTTTATCACTTTGCACGACGCGTTATTTTTACGTTGTCAAGCTACAGCCTCATTCTCAAACTGAAAAGAGAAAACTAAAGCAGCACTTTAGGAAAATGACATTCTGCATAAACCATCAAGGGCAGAAGAAATTGCAGCCAAAGAGCTCTCCGGGGATTTGGTGTGGAGCTAAATGGTGTGTGTCTGAGAGAGACACCGGCCTGTGTGTTAAAGAGCATGAATCAAACTGCTCTTTGTCGGGAATTCATTAGGCCTAAAGAATATCTTACTAAATGCCTTTGTCATTTAAAATGAATGTGGTCAGGTTCTCCTCTGAACGGCCTCCGTATATAATTACTGAACGTAATAGGACACGCGTTATCTGGTGTGAGGCGTTTGTGGTCTGTGAAGTCTGACGGTGTGTGACTGCCGGTTAATACGTAAAACAGTGCTCAAAAGAAGGCAGAAACTGATCCTCAGCGGGAGGAAGTAGATGGGAGGACCATGATTATGACATCACTTATGAGTTGTAGTGATTTACTCCAAAATTTTTAGACAATAAATCATGTTCGGTCAAGTAAAACGAAAGTCACTTACCAAGTTAACTACAAATGACTCAAATGTGTTGATCTGCTAAACAAGCCACCATGAAAAGTGTTGAGGAAATTCTTCCTTCCCTGATTCCAGTCTGACAGTGAGCAGAGCGTATGTCAACTAACTCAGCATATAAAGATGGAATATGCAAACCGACAGTCAGGGTCATCGACAGACATGAGCTGATTACCGCCAATTACTCAGCTTCTGTTAAATGAGACGACCTCTGTGTCTTTAAAATGGTTTTATGTTCATCGACAGGGGGTTGGGCGTTGTTTAGGATAGAAAGATTGAGACTTCTGCTATAGAGTGATGGAAAACAATGAGATTACATGAATTGAGGAACGCAGCGAGTTGACTGAAGTACAAGTTACAAAATATGAAAGTATTCCTGAACTCCTCGTCTTATCCCTGACGGGAACATAATCATAAAACCAGGTCTTATCTGTTCAACTGCTCTTTATCCCTTCAACACCAACAGTGTCCCTGGCGCGACATTCGTGCTAGCATAATTTGGAGTATCGAAATTGTGTGATCATTCGCGTAGAAAACGATTCCTGCAGGTTGAGAAGTGGCACTCGGTTCCCTGCTTAGCTGGTGTGAAAAGGAGAAAACATCCAACGGCTAGGAGAAAAAGAACATGTCAGTATGCTAGTATGCTAGCACAAATGTATCATCAAATGTATAAAGGTATTGTACAAAAAACAGCGTGTCCTCACTCTCTTCAGATATGTGTGTGCCTGCATAAAGGTGTAAAAATTAGCTGAAGCATTAGTTTTTTGAGTAGTTTAAAGGGTGGGGGGTTGATTAGTGGGGGCCCCAGGCAATTGTCCGCCCCTGGCCGCCCAGCCTCGCGTCTGCTATCGCACAGCTCGTCGCTGTGCTCCCACACCAGCCTTCGCTGGGTGTTGGGGCAACAATCTGCTCTCTCTGTCTGCCGTGGTTCACATTACATCACAGGTCCGGCAGCCTGGAAATCCTGCCAGTGAAACATGATTCAGGTCGACCTCTGGGACACTCGGAAAAACACAGATACCTTTTGGAGCCAGTATGCGTGGTCAGCTCATACCCAAACACTGCTGCGGCGGCGCGAGTAACTAACATGTATTAAAACTTCTTTCAAGCTCACAAATCCTGTGGGGAAGTGGACAGCGAGTGTGAGAGGAGATTAGCATAGTGAATGAGGTGCTGATGTTCTCTGGCTAATCGCAAATGCTAATATATCCTGCTCTGTCCTTCTTATGATGGGTGGAGATGACACCCGTGTCCTGTTAAGATGAATTATGGTAAATATCTTGAGGTTATTCAGGTGGCTGGTATATGGAAAATCTTTTTCCTCGTTCACTTTTAATTCTTCTTATTCAAACATATATGCTAATTGAAGAGTAGGAACAGTTTTTTTTCTCTTTCTGCTGATGGATTTATTTTTTTTTTTGGATATTGGGGGAGTACCTCCAAACTATTATCTAATTCCAAAATGTCATGACTATAATCACAGGGGAGGCCGGCGGCAGCCTGAGAGTGACAGCTGCGTCTGTTGCTGTTCAACTTAAAGCCTGCTGGGCGTAACCGGGCTTAGAGGCAGCAGAGAGCGAGGAGACGCACCACACACTTTATACTGTCTGTTCTGAGGACACGTCAGAGAATTTGTGTGATTATAACCCAATCCAAGTCCGCTAATCAAAACGATGCATAAAACCCACTTAGCCATGAGAAAACTTTTCCTAGGATTTCTGATGAACTGCCTTCATACAAATGGAATTTTACAGACATTTGGTAAAAGGAAAGAGAAATAAAATGCCAGGGATTCTACATTTCAGGACGTTTTCACTGGAACCGGTCCCTGGAGCGACCACGCTGGCCTTGGTATGCAGATTGTAACTTTCATGTCTGTAATAAAAGTTTATTTTGCATCTATCAAATATATGAGCTGCTGCGTTTTCATTTTCATCGCAGCTTCTTAATCAAGAAGACAATCCGATGACAGAACACCGTCAACGCTTCTCGTAGCTATAGAGCAGAGAGCACAAGAGTAACTGTAAACTAATGCACACGACTATATATGTACCACTACATTTCTGTCTGGGCCTCATTTCAAGTTCTGCATATGGGGTTGATGATCGGTGGAACTGAATCAATTACACTTCTCCAGATTTAACGATGCAGACGGGACAGGTAAGACGTTTAGGACATCAGCATCAGACATGTTGACGCTGTTGATGAGGTCCATGAGGAGTAAATTGAGGTGGGTCCACGGGCAGTCAGGCAGAATCAGGGTCCGTCACGGCTCAGGTTGGGATTCTGGGATTCAACCTCAATGAAAGGGATTCAGTGATCAAATCAGTGAAACTAAAAAAAGCTTGTAAAGACGTGCGGCCAGGACGACAACGACCTGACCCCAGAAGCTCACTGTGTAACCAGTGATCAGGATGACGGCTTAGATGAAGCAAGAAGTTCTCAACAGGAGTACAGCAGTCTGAGGCCAGTTGTCCTCTATTCTTAGTCTTCCAGACCCAAAACTGTGTCTCTCCTCCCCTTCAAAACTGGGTTGGCGACCTGTTTAAGTTGCCTCCCTCTGTACGTTCACGCAGACATCCCCGTTAAAGCTAATTAAAGCCAATCTGTCATCCCATCAATCAAACTGTCCACTACGGGGAGCAGCTCCAGCTTTATTCAGGAATATTCTGTGATGTTTCGTTGACTCCTGATCAAAAACAGGACAGAGCTCTGCAAACGGCTTCGATGATCAACTGCACACCTCCGCTGATTCTGGTGATAGGCGAAGAAAGTGATCGACGGGAGGTCGACAATCCAGTCTGGACTTGGTTGATTTCTCTTAACAGTGTTACAGTGTCCGTCACAGGGGGAACAGGCGGGCGAAGGAGGGAAGAGGAAAAACAAGTAGGTTTTAAGGTTCATTGTGGGTGGAGGGCTGCTCTTTAAGAATGTTGAGGACTGGAGCAGGGACAGAAACACAAGACAAGAGTACAGTATTCTTTTAAAGTATGTTGACACGACGAGGAAAATAAAATAACAAGGGCTGTGGTGAGTGTTGAAGCTATAGAGGCACAGGAGTATCTGCAGAAAGCATTGTTCCACCACAGACCGCAAACACACCACACTTGTTCCTCAACGCACTTTAACGCATTTAAAGTGACGCATGCATTTGATCTGCGCTGAACATGTGAAGTCATTAGGGGTTTAATGGAGTCTCAGATGACAAACTACGACTTCACACGGCGCTTCTTACACTGGACACGTGACAGGAAACTTCCTAAGCTAAGGAGGAGGGTTTGTGAAGGGCTTATCAACGTCTGGGAGCAACCAGGACGCGCTGACACCAGGTTCTGAGGTCCTCTGGTCGTCTCTTAGCAGCACAAACCCAGATTCGGCACAAAGGAAACATCTACTCAGAGCTCCTTCTCACGCCAACAGCAGCCTACTATGAATATTTCACTCTGCCAGAAAAACGTAGGAAAAGCCCAGTGACTCAAACATCTCAACCAAATTGTTTTTCCATGAACATTCCAAGGATTCAACGTCACGTACAGTTTTTTCTTTTAATTTCTGAAGCAGCGTGGGAAAAGCATTGTTGTTGTTCACAGTCCAGGCCTATAGGTGGTGCTTGGAATGGATCTAAAAACATCTTTTTTTTTGCTCAGTGTCGTGGCAGCGGTAACCCTGAAAGGCTCACGATCTTCTGCAGCACGAAAGCAAGCACGTCATCTACCATTGTTGTTGTGAGACGTCGGGGGGTCGAATGCCTGAGGTCAAGGGGTGGGGCGATGACAACATCGATACGCAATGTATGTGAATTTGACGTCCAAACGAGAAGGCGAGGGAGGTGTTTTTACATTTTTTAACCAGGTTTGAAATAACCTGGTTTGCAAAACCGTACGGACGCGTCCCATCAATGCACCACTCATCTGTTAAACTACACACGACCGTAATCCAGCCTGATGCAGTGGAATTTAATCGCCAGTGATCTAAATGAACGCGTTGGTCGACACAATCAACCAGTGGGCAAAGTGTTTTAGGTACAGTAAATACTGATTAATCTGACAATGCAGGTTTGGGATTAGATTGTCAGTCCCAGCCCCTTCATTTAAATCAAAACACGACAATGATTCATTGATAAATTAACTTCTGTGTCTATCTCTGATGGTGTGATATTGTTTGAAGCTGCTTCTCCAGACAAAGGAATAAAATATAATCCCAAGGATCAGATTATCTCCCTGGGGGTCTAATCCAAATGAAATGAAGAACTCTTGAAGTGACTTACCTCCAATCTTTGCACCATCTCCCGGATGTCCTCTCCGCAGTTGTCGTGGGCGGACAACATGACACACTCCCCGCGTTCATAGAATATTTTAATGCTCATAATCCCTGAGGTCCAGCCGATGACGTCGCGGCAGGAGCAGTTGAAGACCACGTTTTTGGATTCCTCCTCGATGAGTACAATGAACTCATTGGATATGCCCAGCAAGCAGTCCACGTCCATGGACTGGCCGAAGTCCCGAGCGCGGACGCTCCAAGTGATCGCTCCCACGCTGAACAGATGTGCGTCCTTCCTGGGTTTCACCTTCTCCTTCTTCTTGGCTCCAAGTGTGATGAAGCTGAATTTGACAGCAGAGTCTATTGTGGCCGTGCTAACAAAGTTCTCTGCCAGGTCCTTCAGGTACTCCTGCCTCGTGCGAGTCGCCATGGCTCGGAACTTCTCCGACTTGTGCGCTGCGTTTTCGCCGTTAATGACCTTGGCGAGCAGGAAGTCCCTGAAAACAGCAGACTTTGGGAAAGTCACCAGCTTGGGAATCGGGGGACCGAACTGAGGCACGTCTTTGGACCTGGACACGGCCACACTGGAAAACAGGATGGAATCGGTCAGCGTGGTGACAACACAGAGGAATAGATTAGTAGTTTTAGCGAGAACGTTTCCGTTTTACTGAGGCCTGAAGCTCGGTCTGTCAAAATATTGCAAAATGTTGTGTGCAGTTTTAGTAAACCACTAATTATACAGTCTTAATTGTTTTAGATTTTATTTTACCAGGTAAGAAGCTTGAGTTCAAATAACAGAAACAACAAAACATCGACAAACACAAAATGAAGAGCAACCAATAAGACTGAACATAAATAAAAACATGTAGACAAAGAACGTAAGGAGAAAGAGCCGCAGCCATGCTGGATTTTTGATTTTTGGGGGAAAATTAAAACAAAAGAAGGCTTGAAAATGTGAGTTTATGTTTCAATGAATTGAAAACATATTAAAGTTTCTTTGTTTGAATTAAATTATCGGCTAAAATGATTTTGTCCATGATACTCAGATTTTCTCAGACGCTCCTGTAAGCACCATACTATTGTGCTGCATGTATAACGATGGCGAGGAGCTCGGTTGAACAGACGCTATTTTATTAGCAACAGTTATCTTGACTCCAGAAACAGGAGGAGAGAGCTGTGGTAAGTCGTAATTTCCAGGTGTCTCTGAAGATAATAACTGGATCATCTTCACGGAGCAGATCAAAGTGTTGGAGTTACTGCTCCTGCCATGAAGTCCTAATGACAAACCTTAACAAAAAGCCCTCAGCGGCATATCACTGTTACCACCCTTTGAAATGAACTGCTTGAAAAACAAGTTCATGTCGAGCCGTTTGGTACCGCGGACGATAAAACACATTCTGTGAAATTGTCTGAGGGTTGTTAACGTGCTTCCTGGTGACGCCCCGTTAAAGCGTTCTCTGTTTACCTGTAGCAGACATTCTCGGTGCACGGGTTGTGGACTTTGACAATGACAAACACGTGCTGGAAATGAGAGCGGATGTTTTTTGGTGTAAAGGGAAGGGCCCCTGGCTCCTGGAACACTATGGTGACGATATCGTTGCCGATGTGTCTCTTCCGTAACAGCTGGAGAAAGATAAAGAGATGAGTTCAATGCACCAGTAGAGGTTGGTTATGATCAAACAAAAGGATTCCAAAGTACATTTTCATTTATGCAAATATGTCACAGCTGGTTCTCAGAGCATTGTAATGTGTCTACTGTACAAGCAGGAAACTACTCTCATACAGAGGTATGTTGGATGTCTGTTATGAGTTTCACATATTTCCTTTTCATTTAACCATGAAGATAAAAAAAAACCTCATTCATAATCTCGTTTACCTGGCCAAATCAGCCCAGTTTCAGACAAACACAGCAGTCAAATACTAAAACATAGAATATATAATAGAATTGAACAGAACTGTCATTTTACAATGCAGTCATAGAATGTTCGAGAGCTTCTCCCTTTCTAGGTCTTTCCAAAAATGGTCTAAGTATTAAAATCTTAAATCTTAAGAAGTAAACATTATGAAAACAAAAATAAGTATAAAATTAATAGTAAAACAATAATAAAATGAACGAAATGAATAACAATAAAAATGTCTTATATGCAAATTATTAAAACTTTTAAAACAAGGATAAATAAATACTCTAAGTATACACACGCACACACATACAATTTCAAAAGATTAAATAGGAGAGTCTGTATCGATTTATGAAGTCACCAGTTACACAGCCAATTCTCCCAATAAAAGAGTAAAAGCCGGATTAAAGTTTGGAGGAGAGGAAACATAACTGAGAGTATTTCAGACGCACACAGACACTGAGAGGTCGACAACAACGGTCAGTAAGAACCTGGAGTGAGAAGGGACTGAAGGTGCAGAGGTGAACAGGAAAAAGATGAACGGATGAGTGAGAGCAGCTTTGCTTGGGTCCGTCAGCGGGGATTAAATTAAACACCCCCACTCTGTCACATGAAACAGGAAGAGAAGGACCCCCCCACACACACACACACTCGGGTTTGCTGTGTTTAACTGTGGATCTTGTCGTTATCCCCTCAGTCACCCACCGCCTCCTTCGGTTTATTCAGCGTTGAAGTAACTGCAGGTTTGAACCCACAGGGTTTTTATTGACTCAAAACATCACCCCACCCCCCTAATGGCTCCGTAAATACAAACGTCTGTGACTGTGGCGTGATCGGGCCATCGCGCGCCCGTCCACAGCCAGATCCACTTAATTCCACTTGTTAGTGCAGGCAGACATGAAGGCACATCTCTTATAGTGTCAGCCCAGCCCCTGGGGGGGCTGCATTGATTAAAATCCTACTATGAGGCACCGTCTCCATGGCGATGCTCATACCTTCAGCTGATGGGTCATTACTGTGGCAAAATGAGCCTCTAGGGGAAGATTGACAGGCGCCTAGACTGAAGGTTTTCTCCAGATAACCGGTCATTAGACACTGGTTCACCACACACACATACACACACACACGTGGGGGCCTGCTGGAGTGTTACCCACCTGCTGTCTGTTGTTGGGCGTGTAAGGGAGCATGGTGGACACGTGGAACATCAGCTCGT
>CAAKHB010007905.1:0-21945 GCA_901007665.1 Aeoliscus strigatus | reverse complement strand
TTAAATAATGTTGTTTTTTTTTTTTTTTTTTTTTTTTGGGGGGGGGGGGGTAAAAAAGGTTTCATTGTACTGTTCAATGCTGCAGACACCTCACGTTCTTCACTCAGGCTCCATGTCTCCATGTTCGTTTGTTCCTCAGTGTCTCAGTGTCCTCCTGCTTTTGGTATGTGACCATGACCTAAATGTAACAAGGCTTGGCCTGTGGGTGTGGATAAAACCTTGTGTCCATTACAGCAGCCAGGGGAGACACACTCCTGTTGCTGAGGGGGTAAAGGGCTTTAGGCAATCAGTGAGATCAATGATGAGCCCGGGTTGATAAAAGCTAAAACGGTGAGATGTGGCCACTCTTGTGTGAGTGTGTGCATCCATCTATGTGTGTGTGTGAGTTGGCTGTGAAACCGAGGTGATGACAGACTTGTCGTTCCAATAAAACACCTCATAAAAAAGGGGACAAGGGCTATAGTCGCGTACAGTGAAAAAGGCATCTTCCATAAAAACGCTATAACATGAAAAGGAAGCTGAAGCCAGATAAGGGAATTCAGTTATATCAGTCCTATCAGTGGACTTTGTTTCACAAAGAAGTACCCGGTAGATAAAATCTGTAATAATAATAACTAAATAAAATAGTTCCAGAGAGAATATAAATCCATGAGTAATGGTTTTAATAATATAGAGTAACGGTCTGATTAACATGGAATACAGAAAATGAGCCGGGTGTTCCAAAGCTCATTTCAAGTTCAAGAATATTTTTGAAGACATTCAGACATCTCTTCCAGTTAAAGGTGAAGCAGCTGTTCCCTGACTGTGCCTAAGACGAGGTAATTCAATCTGCTGAGAGCGGTGAAGACCAAGACAGCGGGAAAAACAGACATGTAACTCTGTGATTGGCATAGTTTGGCATTGTATTTCCAGCCGCACTCACATAGGTGCTTAATGAGGAGATGAGGGACCTTGACGGGGTCTCGATGACCCACAGTTTCACTCTGACCCCCTTAGGGAACAGCTGCAACACACCCTCTGTCTCACCTCTCTCTTCTCACATGACTAATCACAGCTTCTCAGCAGGGTCCAGGCCAATATCACAGGGAGGACAGAACCAATCCTCTTCAGAGGAAGTGAAACACACACCCTCACACCCAACACAAGCCTGCTATTGTTCTGGTCCTCAAATAATCTGGTCCTACAAAAACAACCAGGCCGTCAATAAATCTGGCTGTAAGAACGAAGGCCGTTCCATTTGGGAACACGGCCCCGCAACGCACCGGTCACAGACTTTCCTCAAGGAAATGGATCTGAGTATTCATTTCCTGTAGTACCGTTGCTCTCTCTACACATTCAACCACACAAATGCCTTACCTTTCCCATAGAAGAACTTGTGGTAGTAGTACGCTCCAAGATCAATATGCTCAATGATGTAGCGTTTGACCTTCTCCCTGTGGATTGGCTGGTTTTCTCGAGGCACCTCCAGCACCGAGACTCCTGCGTTGGTGCAGTGGGAGCTGAGGGAGGATTCAAACGAGCAGCTTTCCGACACACCGGTGTAGTTGGCACTGTTGGCTCGGGAGAGGGAGATCTTTCTCTCGCCTTCGCCACCAATCTCATTGCGAAAGTGCGGGCAGCCCAGTACCAGACCGTTGCTCTTCCCGTCTCCCTCATCGGCATCCAGATTCTCCTTTGGGTTTAAGTCCTCTCTGCTGCCAAGTGGAGACTCAAAAAAGGGCACGTTTCCACTGCTGCACCCTACTGCTCCGAGATCTGGGCCCATCCCAGGTCCGGCCACAGCTCCACCACCAGGCGCTACACCAGCTCCAGGCCCCACTCCGGCCGAGGCAGCTGAGGCCCCGGTAGTGGTGTTCTTTCTCTGACTGAGGTTGGCTCTGCTTGCCACTGCCTCGCTAATGTTGAAGAGAACGCTCTGGACGTCGTAGTGGGCAAAGCACTTCTGGAAACTAAGCGGCCGCCGGTCCTCCTCCACGGAGAGCCGCAAGGCGTCACTTTCGCTCTTGATGGTGCGCAATTTTCTGAACAGAGATGTTTCAGAGGACTCGGACTTGAGGCGCCGCATGAAGGACTTGTCCCGCTCCCTGCCGTAGATGAGGGAATTGTCTATGTAGTCGTAGCCGGGAATGTGGACTATCTCGCCCCTGGCAATCTGGGCGGCTGTCTGCAGGCTCGGCGAGAGGGAGGCATCGCAACGCAACAGCTCAGGAAACCCCAGAGGTGGTATGCTGCGGTGGTCCAGGGTGTCCACTCGGTAGCCCTTCAGCATGGTGAAGAAGCCATCCGTGCTCAGGCCCTGTCTGTCAATAGAGGACGTGCTTCCATATTCGCGGTGCAGCGAAGCCCCGGTATTTGGATTGACGCCGTGTTGATCCATGATGTCCTCAGAGTCGATGTCGCTTATGGTCACATCGCTGTTGCTGCGCTGACGGATGGGGTGGAGACCCTTCAGAGGCGAGTGGCTGAGGAGGTCACTCAGTGAGTACCTCGAGTCCGGGTAGTCCACGTCCAGGCACACTGCTTCACCTTGCTCCAGTATTTCTACCGTATGTTCCTGCTGGCCATTCTGAAATACCGGTATCACACTCTGATAGTTTGGCGACGGCCGCCCATCCCATCCGTCTTTTCTTGGTGGCCAATCGGTCACCCTGGCCCTGACACCCATCTTCGGCATGGCTGGAGTACCATTTGTTTTGCCGACAACTTCAGGTTTCCCCTGGATGTTGGCGGAGGGTGGTCCCATGCTACCGTTCAGGGCTTTGAGTTTCCTGCTGAACAGCTCCTCTGACTGCATGGCTCTGGAGTATTCTTCTGGGCCTCCCACAACTCCCACAAGGTTTGATTTGTTATCCGTCACGGGGCTCAAAATACTCATATCCTGCTGGCAGACTCTTTAAGGAGCAGACTTTTAGGACCCGTCTTCATTATATCTTCTGATCTGCTCACTGGTGAGCGGAGGAGGAAGCTCTTTCCTGAATCAGGAACGCAGCCTTCGTCATAACTCACAGAAGGCGGCTGACACGATGATCGACAAACAGCATTTGGATGTCAAGGACAAGCATCCGAGGAGCACCGAAGAGTGGAGTCTTTTCTCACAGCATGCCGCCAATGCAGAGTGACAGCTGGAAGAGTTGGATCTGTGGCAGGGAGACAAAAACACAGAGGAAAATGTTAGCACAGCAAGTGAGTAAAAGACACCGTAACTGAGACATCTTCATGTAAAACGCAGGGAAACGCGGTTTCCGCCCTCGAAATGACCCCAAAACACGCTGACCTAAATTGTGTGCACACGGTGATCTTGTTACAAGTTTCATTCACTTTGGAACTGTTTAGAGCAGATCACTGAATACAGCTGATTAGAGAATTGGAGGAGTTGCTCCCATTACGGGCTTATAACCACATAGATGTGTATCTGTGCTGGTGCTTCCAGCCGATGTCTAACAGATGGTCCTGAAGTAAATTACAGCAACAAGAGGCAGATGTTCAGCTAAATGTTCACATACAGTAGACTGGTATCTGATCCAAACGCCTGCAGCTTGCATATTCAATTGCAGTCCTGCTTTACCTTTTTCTCTGATGGTACTTGGTGAGGTAAACATTTCAATATTTTCCATTGTTAGTGTATCGTCACTATACTACGGTATAGTCACATAATTTCACCACATTTTGTACACGTAGTATTAACACTGTATCGGAAAATCCCCTACGAAAGTATGACTTTTTAGACTTTAATATTTTGGGCATAGTTCTCTATGTCTGGTATATATATAGAAAATAGTGTAGAATTTTTTTCAAATTGTAATTGTGACCTTACTGCATAATATACACTGAGATGTCACAGTACAGCTTCGTCCTTTCACATTGTCAATGGTAAAAGGTTGAAATTAGAAGGAACAACAACAGAGAACATATTGGTGGATTTGTCCTTGAAAAGCAGCCTGAGTTTTTCAGATTGCAGAGACCCTGTCGCGCACACACACAGCTCTTCATTTATATCCCCCAGCAGCGACTCGGCACATCAGACAAACGTGGACGTTCAGTCAAATAACAGCAGGTTCATTATCGTTTCATTCAGGAACAGAAAAGGGTTTTTGACTATATAACGAAGACGTGAGCAAAGACAAAGAAACTCAGAGAATTCATTCCAAAAGACACACACTCCTTCTCACTGATCCCACTTCCATTCTGTGTTCAAAGTCCAATGGGGGTCAGGGACTGGGGTTTTCATCCACACAGCCACAAAGTTCTGTGAGGGGGATCTCACCACACTCCCAATAGAGACGACACGCCTCTCTCTCTCCGCTAACCTTAATGTCCTTTTCTTGTTCTTTGGGACATGCTCATTTCTCCCTGTACTGCATTCATGTGAAAACCAGGCTACACCAGAGAACATGGTAGTGAATCATTTTTTTTTTTTTTGCATCAGATAATGTTTTAAAAGTGCCATTGCAAACGTGATAGTTGAAGTTCAGCTCTCAGCTGGACGCAGCCTCCTACAACTTCTGTCTGCTTTTCTCTGTCACTTTTTTCTTTTTAAATGATAACTTTTTATCAGTTGTGTGTGAAAACAACTGAGGACAGATTGACAGTACATGTGCTTTCATGTATATATTACTGAATGAATGAATAAATAAATAGAAACGGGAGGGGAGGGGGTATCAGCAGAGAAAGCAAGAAAAAACAAATAAACACAGAATAAAATCATATCTCTATATACGCATGTAATATATGAGTACATACACACATAATTACAGGTATGTGCTTACAATATACATAGAATATATATCCGGGATACCGACCATCCAAATACAGACTAATGAATGCGTGATGGAGTGAGATTTATGATATGTCCTCCACCACCTTACCCCCAGTCTCTCTCGCTCTCTGCTGACCGACTGGTCTGCTACACAACCATAAAACCGTGGTGTCATTGTATTTAACACAAGGCTCAGGGCGGACGGTGGAATATTGGATCGTGTCATGTGAATGCATAATATAGTAATGCAGACTGCTTAGGGGAAATATGTTTGTCTGATTCCGTTGGCGAATGATGAATAATGGAATATGTGACTGTCTGAGATGCAGTAAACAATGCCAGAGCTGCTCAGTTTAAACATCTTCAATGGTAGATTGAGGCATGATATTGCTTTACAAGGCAAGTTCTCTCTTCTTTTTTTTTCATAACAGACTAACACAGTCAAATCTATTGGATTTCATGCAATCCACTGGTGGGAGCAGAGAAATGGACTAATTCGATGCGTGAAAACAGAAATATCAAATCATAATTGTGCATATGTGAAGCAGCCAAAACAACCTCAGAAATCTTTTGGAGGTCCTTTAACGGTTCTATGCAGGCGCCCAGACATCCATTTAAGGTTTCAAACTGCATCCATGACAGGGACAAGTGGCGATTACGCTTGTGTACTTTTCACACTCGCAACTTAAGCGAGTGACAGAAAAATGTGCCACCTGAGCAAATACTTTTATCAGAGGAGGACACTGCAACAGTTCATAGATGACTGAGAACAGGAGGGACAAAGACGCAGACATATTGGGATCTCATCGCCTTGACAAAAAAACACTTCTTGCCACCCGTTGGTGCAGAGCAGCTAGACAAGAATGAGGGATTCAATGCGTAGCTACGAGACACAGACGCAGAAATCACTCTGTCTGGACGATCGACCAAAACGATGCAAAACGTGTGCGTTTCGACACCAAATCATCTCCCTGTGATCTCCCCAGCTTCTGGAGCTTGCCACAAAATGTCAAATGTGGAACGTAACTTTGAGCAAAGGCCATGACGAGATAAACCAGGGAACGTGGTAGTCGGTATTTCTCTTTCCTTCACTCTATTCCCCCTTTCTTCCTCTGTGACAGTGATTAATGAACACAGATGTAGCATGTCTCATTCTTCCACATCCAGCGCAGAGCACCCCCCCCAACGCCACTCCAACCCACACAGAGCGTCGCTAGTTACATGGTCAGCAGAATCCAACGGCCATGTGACCTGAAGGCGTCTGTTTTCTCTCCTTCGCCTTATGACTGTGGACTTGGGAGACAGCAGATGGAGAGTGGGCGGTGCGCTTTGCTAACAACCTATTATGGCTGTTTAAGACAGAGTCCTTAGAGGAAGGAAGCAAGGAAGGAGCAACTCTGGTGAAAAAAGTAAAACTTGCTTATGGGACTTGACCTTCTCACAGCTTCATGACTCCGGTGTTTTAATGTACTCCTCGTGTGTGACATGAAAACTGAAGATTGCCTCGTGGTCATATCATAGCTACAGCATCAATCCCACAGTTCACAATGTTCCCTAACAGTGGAGTGGAGAGGGTCGGAGCAAGTTCCATCACGCATTTTATAATCAGTCAAAGGTTAGCAGCATGTCATGGTGTCAGCTCAGGTTGTTTCTGGACAGGAAAAACAACGCAGTGATTCAGCATGACTCAGTGACGTTTATCACCTCACCTCTGCCAGGTCTGAAAAAGTCCTCTGTCGCTGTGGCCTGCGTTATAAAATAGTGATGAACTGTGTGGGAAGATCAGAACAAGACACACGACATGACGTCAGCTGACAAAAGCAGACTCATAAAACTGGCGGAGCTGGGATGTTCTGTGCGTGAAGCTGCCTGCTGTCTTTGAGGTTCTGATCTTGATGGGTGAAGGTTCCAGACGCACTGTGAAACTGGATTATGTGACTTAATAAAACGTACTATACACGTTAATTTAGTATTGATGATTATGAATTATCCCCAGAGCCCTTTAAACTCCAGTAAAAATGTGTAAACCTGCAGACCCTGCATCCACATATGCAGACATGATATTTCAGTACCCTGATTTTCTTTTTTCTAAAACCTCTTTGACTTTCTTTTAAATCTAAATTTCTAAATGTATTTGCATTCTTATTATTACCATTTCTATACTTTTTTCTCATCCCATATAGCTAGGAGGAATTAAAATGCACACAAAATAAAAGCTCAGGTGTCAGTGGATTAATATAAGTAATGAAAGGATGTTCCGCTAACCACCACTGCACATGAAACCACTGTAACGCCATTTATTTGACAGCACGACCTTAAAAAGGCAAATCCAATCAAACAGCACCTCAGCAAATATAATATAGCTTTGAAAACAAACAAATTTCTTACTTAATTAGCTGTTAGGTTAGCTGTTACCCGTTCATCAGGTTCAGGTTCATCAGAAAACCCAGACGTAATGATGTTAGGTACGTCCAGACAGTGAGATAGGATTATTATTATTATTATTCAATTCAAGCCTAAAGTGACAGCATCAGAGTAATCTGTCCCGATCCATCCAATGATAGTCCTGCACTGGAAACACACATCGTAGCTTTGAGATTGAGTTCAATTAGGAGGTGACGACTCGAGGGATTGACATCATCCTCAGAGGGCTTGTGGGCGCTCAAATATGGAGGAATACATGAATGAATAACCAGGATTTGATCAATTAAAATGAGCCTGGATGTGGTCTTTAGATTTAAGGTTACCTTTCAAAATGACAAGCTGCAGAAAGCCGGGGCGCTAATGTTGAAAAAGGAAGAGCAAATTGGGTGTTAAAACTGCTTGAAGTCAAAAAGATGTCACAAATATGGGAGCAAAATATCACAATTTGCATATTCATGGACCTCACAGGCACATGTTCCTGTCAGTGCACCTACTGTTCATGATTAGAGAATAGAACCACAGAGATTTGTTATGGTGTTGTCCAGAAGAAGAAACATGTTGTTCAAGAAGAAACGCAGCCTTAAGTGAAGCAAAAGTCTTCAATGTGAAGTTTTTCACTGCTCTGAATGGTCACATTCCTCAGAGACTGTGGCGTCCGGCAGTGTCCGGCCTTCTGGTGCTATGATTGAGGTCAAGCCTGTTTATTTACCTCAGACTATACCGATGAGCAGCTCAGAGCCTCAGGGTGAACCCAGACCTGTGATTATGGTCAATTTTCTTTAATAAAGCCTCGTGTAATTGAGCCGTATTAATGCTCCTCTGTTCTCGGCGAGCAGGAAGTAGTAGCCTGTCCCCAAGACGCCGCGACCTCCAGAGCTGAGGCTCAGCCTTGATGCAGTCATCCTCCCCTCCCACAGCCAAAGTGGGGTTCAATGGAGGTCAGAGGCCAAGATGATTACACCAATTTTCCAGTTCATGGACTTTGTCATCGTGTGCCAAGGAGCAGTGTGAAGCAAACAGTCGTCCTCGGCGCACACACACATCCTCCTTATGTCCTCGTCTTCTACGTTCTCACACTGACAGGCCGCTGCCAGTCACACATTTGGACGTGTCAAACCGCGTTCGTCAGTGCCACGCAGGAGAAGAACATTCAAGCAGAAAGCACACAAACCTGAGGGCATGTTGCTTACGCCTCACTTACAGCCATTTGACTCCTCGGTAAACTTATAATTAAAACAATGAACCACATTCCATGCCACTCAACAGGCTCACACAGCGTTCCACCCAACTCGGAGCTGATTTCAAACGCTGGAGCTCGGAGTCAGTCTCGATTGCAAGCAGCTGTTCCAAAATTGCGGCAGGAAATGATGGTTTTCGGCTGAATACATATTAAAACAGGCCTGTTATGCTTAATCTTATTTTCTGCTATATATCAGGTTACAATGGTGGATATTCATATCACAGACGGACAAGGTTTTCAAATGAAGGCATTTTCTGTTCAAAAGCTTCAGACTGTTCTGAGTACTTAGTTTCCAGTGCTGTGACAATGCCACAATGGACAGGAGCTTGGGGAAAAAAAACGACAGAACTTGAGGTCCGGGCTACAGAAAAGACCAATAAGAGCTGAATAGGATGTTGGAGGGTCATGCAAAACAAAAAGATTCATCACGCCTCTGTCAGGAGTGTGCGCACAGGGCTGCACTGACTGCACCCAGGCACGGGCATCTCCGATCTGATGAGAACATTTCAGCTTCACTGGAGCAAATCTTTGCCTTCACTGGGTTATTGAAAAACTAACAGGAACAGGAGGAGGCGTAAATGTGGCGGAGTGGAAGGAGGGAGAAATAATGGGCATATTGCCAAGACTTTACTCAAAGAAATCAACCCAACTTAGCCACAGAACCGGTTAATTGGGTAAAGTTCATTACCGAGACGTGGGAAACCAGGTTCACCATCTCAGCCAATTGTTTCTGGGACAATGGGGAAGAAACATTAACTGGTGTTTGAATTCTCACTGGTGCCAGCCCACCCCTTCTCCAATGCAACGTTAAAGTTGGTGCTACAAGTTCCAGAGGATTCTACATGTTTCATCGCTGATAATGGTTCACATCGTCACTAAAGTTCTGACCAATCAGCTGTGAGCTAGCGACATTTCAAATGAGAAACGGCATAAAATGGCCAAAGAATGCAGCATTTATGTGTGTCGTGAGTTTTGTTATCAGGCAATGATTCCGATGGAGATATCACACTGACTGAACACAGCTCTGTCCTTCTTGTGCAATTCTGGAACTTATTACGATGTCCCCAAGTAGCCAGGAAATGCTTCACATTGCACCTTATTTAGGTCATTGACCCAGTGTGGACATAAACACGAAGACACATCAAATAAACCAAACACTTTAACCACAAATTATTCTCCCCTGGCAAAGTAAACACAGTCAAACTGATTTGCTAATACTACGGTCATACTTCCACGTTCTTCAGCTCCTCGTCTCAATGAACCTCCTAAAACACCTCGTACATGTGTACATTATAGTTCAGAAAAGGCCTCTTTGACTTTCTTTTAATTGCTATATAAATCTAATGTATTATTATAATAAATGATGATAATAATAATACATTGGCAATACATTATTGTATTCATACTACTAAGAATTATTTAATACTCATCCCAAACAGCAAGCTAAAACCACAACAGGGTTCACATGTAAAGACTGACTGCTAACTGTGTTGAATGTTACGTCAACACCACCGACCATTCTGACATGACCTCAAATACCTGGAAGGGACTCACCTGGACGCAAGAATACTGTTGGAATGTATGAGCCTTTGAATGGGAGGGACAAAGAGAGAGAGAGAGAGAGAGACAGAGAGAGAGGCTAATTAGATGGAGCCAAAAGGAGCCAGAGATCATTTGGGAATTTTTTGTTTGCATCTCGGTATACATGGACCTCAGCTGACCCACTGGCATAAGAAGAACAATCAGTACGAGAGATATAAAAGGAGGTCAGAGTAAACATCTACTCCTGCTGTCTCATCGTTCCCTCTGCGCCCGTGTGGGAAATACCCAGCTCCAATAATGCCCCCCTTCAGCTCCCCAGCGCACCAACTTCATCAAACAACCACTGCAGAGTCTGACCGTAATCCACAGACTCGGGGAGCAACGTTCTGCTCCGGAGTCAAGCACATTAGACACGACGATGCAAAAAAAAAAAAAATTAAAAATACATAAGAAATGAGCAGAGTCCTGCTTTGATAATTCGTTTCACAGATGGAAGGAGCACAGCAGCTGGAATACATGAAGCCAGAGAAACGTTATGAGCAGCACTATCTGATCCGTGCTCCTGGCGACTACAGCGCTGAGCCAAGGTCACTGGCCTCCGGGGATCATCTCGCCACACCTCATCTGTCAACAGTTGTGCTTTCGAGCATCACATTTAACAAAAGATAGCCGCTTGCTTTGTCATGGACTTTTTGCCTTAGCGCTGCTGGTCGTCTCTTACTTTTTCGGTCTGATAGCAGCAGCGCCTGATAGCAGCGTAGCTCCATCTGGAAGATGCTGGCAGCCGCCGAGTCGAAACACCGCATCATGGGCAATTCATGATTTGACTCTATCTGACATGGTTCAGCAAACAGCAAGTATTCAAACAGAAACTATTTCTTTTCCATTTCAAGCGAATCTCATAATATCTTCCACATGCTCTATTATAGCCGGACGAAGGTCTGCCAGGAGAGAGCTGAGTGTATATGTGCCGGTGAACCCGAAGTAAAGAGAGTCACAGTGAATCCAATTATGTGCATACTGATCCCGACTATGTGGCTGCGCAGATCTTTTACTTGAGTTTTACTCTGTTTAACAGTAACATGCCTGCCACATGCCTGTCAAACAACTCAAACTCATCTCATCACTTGTGAGCTTTTCATCCCTGACGTCGGTCAACCGAGTGTTTCTGACATAGACACATTGTTCTTCGGCATCAGCGTTCCTAACTCCGTTGCCAGAAGATGCATTAAGATGACAGCTACTGATAAAACTACTGTTGAAACTCTGCAATGACAACAATTACGTGTCGAGGTGAAACGTAATTACTCACAGCAATCCATCAAGTGGCAGCTTAACTTTAGTCCTGGGAGTGTCTAATAATCACACGGTGCGAAGCTGAGCGACACGCCATTTGTTGTTTTTTTCTAAAGCGTCTCAAACAACAACACATCGGCGGTGGCTGGATTCGGCGTGTGAAGGAGATGCCGGCCTCCTTCTGGCTCCACCAAAAATGGGAGTCTCCTGCCCTGCCGCCCTGCCAGCTGGCTGTCTGCCCAGCGCCGGCCAGGCAGCGCAGCCCATTGTCCGTAGGTTGTTTCAGGGTGATCCGAGACTCGACAGAGTTGACAGCAAAGACGCTACAAAAGATTTTCAATGTTTGCTCAAGTAAGAACAAAGCAAAGCCGCCGCCGTAACACTTCATCGACTTAAAATATATCATCTTTGCTGTGGATACAATAGAAAAAGTCCTTTATACAGTATATATATATAATATGAACTACAAGAATGAAAATATGACGAAAAGCCTTATCGCTGGCCACTGTTGTTGTAGCTAGCTGGCTCACTTCCTCTGATCATTGTACACACATGTAATCAACTGATCGCATAGGTGAGCTGATGTGTTAAAAGGAAGCGACACAGCAATTGCAAAATGTGGGTTCTTATGAAGGTCAACAGACCGATTGCTGACCCAACAAACAGAGCTTATGTGAGTGTGGGAGCTAGTTGTGATTCTTACAATAGAAAAAGTCCCTTGCATATATATAATATGAAGCACAGGAATGAAAATTTGATCAAAAGCCGTATTGCTGACCTCTGTTGTTGTCACTAGCTGGCTGATGATCTACCTTTGGACGTCACTCTCGTGGCTATTCAGGTCTTGCAGGACTGTGGATCCTATATGTTCCCAACAGAAGGAGACTGTGTTAGTTCTTGGCCGCTCCACGAGCCCCACGAACAGAGACCACTGTGCTGTGGCTCCACTCCAAAGGGAACCATCTGTCCCCCGGACTGGGCCGAGCCACACCGATCCTTCACTGCAGTGTGGGTACAGACGGAGTTGATGTGGCCCGGCAGGTCTGCAGAATAAAAGCAGCGACACCTATTTCTCTGAGCACACATCCCCCGTTCTGCTGCTCCACAGCAGCCCGCGGCCCACCCAGCTAACTCCTGCGGGCTGGGAGGTGAGGAAACAAATGGCTAGAGGAGCTCTTTCATTGTGCAAACAAGGCAAATGTTACTCTTAGGCCACGTCCACTTTCTTATGTAAACGCCTGTTTTGCCTGGTTTTGTTCGAATCGTCCAAACGGATCCTGTAGACACACACTCCTTTTCAACTTAGCCACCGTCGCCTTTGCGCCTGCACAGCGAATCTGTACACTTTGTGTATCGGTGGTGTCATTGCCCCACTCCTGGACCTCCAGCCTTCAACCTCTTCACCCCAACGTCTCATAACAACAACACTGCAGAAGATAGCTAGATAGATGAGTGTTTATACTTCTGCAGCAGTCTGTCTGCGTAGTGTTTTTCTTTGTTCACTTCAAGCGCTAGCTACTAAAAGCGAGTGCAGTAACTCCAACAATATCGGCACCGTTTATTGCTTTTTTTTGGTCAAATATTACATATTGGACCGTATTTGCTCAAGAAAGTGCCGCTTCTCCGTTTTGAAGCGCCACCTACAGGCCTGGAGTACACACTCGCACCCAGATGTTCTTGATACGATGACAGAAAAAAGATTGTTTTGACATGTGTGGACATGGCCTTATTCTGCTCATGTGATGAGTTCCCAGTCCACACTGTCACATCTTCACTCGGTGAACTGTGTGACACACTGATGCAAACACACACACTCGATTCAGGCAGCCCAGTAACCACACGCTGACCGGCAGAGTGACTTAAGAACATGCCAGTGCCTTGGAGCAGCTCTGCCTCCTCATACTTCCTTGGCAATCTTTTTCTTTCAGAGGTTGTTATTCACACTTGGGCTGGTGTTGCTGACAGAAATCTGGCATATGAGATACACTTTGGACATTTTCAGGCAGCAGCTGGAAGCGGCGCAGCTAACGGGGAGTGAGGTTTAGTCAGCCGGATGATATGAGGGAAAGATAACAGTTGGGCGGACGGGAAGAGAGTCGAGCCACACCGATGAATCACTTTTATTCACCTCGCAATAACTTCCTGTGCTGCCTCCGACAGAAACACACAAATCCTTCCTCTCACTCACCAGCGGCTGAACCATAAAGAACATATCACTGCCTAAATATCAGCTCGCATGTAAACACAACCAATCAATACGTGTCATTAATCATACAGAGATCATAAGCTTACCTGATTAACGCAGTTGTTTTTCACTGGGGCCATAAATCCTACAAGCTGAGGGCACAAAGCTCTGTAGGTCACTGTGATAATGAGCCCGCTGTGGGACACCATCTAACGGCATTAAATCCATCAGCCACTTGTTGAGTACAAGGCACCCGAAAACACACATGGGAGGGATAAATCCACCACATTTGACAGAAGAAAGACCCTAAAATAGACAGCAGCGCTGCAGCTCATTCCTCTGCTCCTTCGTACGTCAGAATATCCCAAGAGAATTTGGAAAGATTGAGAAAATACCAAGGAGAAGGTAAGGTGAAGACAAGTCTGGCAGACATCAGGGAGTCAATTTGGTGAGCTGCATACAGCTGCCCCTTAATGCAAAGACCCTCTCCCTCCCCCTGCGACCAACAGCTGAATGAGACTGCTACATTAGCATATGTAAGGGAAAGTAGGTGGCTGTGCTGGTGGGGGAGAGACCGCTGGGTGATGGAGGTTGGGGGGAGGGGGTGGACTGTGACATTCACAGCTCCTCTGCCTGACAGGAAGGACGAGGGAAAAAAGAGAGGGAAAAGCTATTGTTTTGGAGTAAAAAAAGAAGTCCAGGTCAAGTCAGCGACCTTCAGAGTTCCTTGTGATGGCTGACATTTGGAGCAGCCGGAGATAAATTCACTTATCCGTACTCTGTCATGTGAACTACCGCTTGGTCCAAAGGTCCGTCTGACAAACAGAATGAGCAGCCACGACCACCTCAAGACACCGAGATAACAGCTAAGACACACAACCACAATTGCCCTTCTCTCAAAACTGATAATCCTTCAGACCACTGACATTTTTATCTTTGGCAGAAACCATGGTAATAAGGCGTGGGGACGGAAGACGTATGATGGTCAATACTAAAGAAAGAAAGCGCAAAGAGTGCACACCAAAGGCTAACATCAATGTCAGACCAGTCATGGTACGTTCCACTTGGATCGGATGTCCGAGTTCGTACCTTGTGGTGACATAATTTCTGGCTGAAAACCCAGTTGTTTGCATTCCAACTTCAGCACAACGTTGTAGTTTGAAAAAAAAAACGTCCGGTGCTAGCTCTTAGTTGCTAAACAACCCTTGACATGCTGATCCATGTACTACACTAGAACAACAATTCCCAGAGCCACTGTTGTTATACTGACAGATGCAGCACGCTGCGTGCTGCCATCTCGGGTCTTGAACTCAGGTTACAGGAATGGAGGAACTGTTTGGGACATTCTGATTGCAATTCCCTGTCCCATGACACAATATTGGAACGTGCCATAGTCACCTACTGGAAACACAGGATTTGTTTTTCTTCTTTGGACATTTGTTACATCAAAGCACCAACAGAATTTTCTGGGTGAATATTGTCAATCTGTTTTTTTGACAGAAATGTCATGAACACGCCCACACAGCTTCTCCTGACAATGATTCCTCTATTCGTAATGAGCGCAAACAGACTTGACTTGGACTCTTTACAAGGCAGCTGGCGGAGTGAAGCGTCCATGTACAGTCAGTTCAAACAGATTTGTACATTCGTGTTCTCAGCTCCTCCAGGGCACCGTGCATGTGTCAACGCTGCTTTGATGGATTTCATATAACTGATAACTGGCTGATATGATATCTCACACCTTTTGATAACAAGTGCCCTTAGAAACACCAACATGTGTGCGAAGGCAAGCTGACGAGTCACTCACCGATTTGCACGGCACAATTATCAAAGTTAGACAGACGATTAACACACATGCAAAGAGGATCCATCTTTAGGCAGCCGACTGACGTGGACCCGACACCGCTGTGTGTGTTTATACTTCTGCGTGGCTCTGTCTCTGTCTGCCTAGCTCTGCATTGAATCTCACCACCATGTTTCGTTTTTTTCCTGGTTATCTGTGTTTTTCGTTACTTACTTCAATTCATAGCTACTGAAAGTGACCAGATCTGGTTAGTGGACATAATTTATCGCTCACATTTTCTGTCAAAAATGCCCTACGGGTCGGTTCTATTACAGTGTCTCAAATCAAATACTTCCATAAGTACATTTCTTTGTAGTACACGATGTACACTATGTACGAAAAGACGTGAAAATGAAACTTACTGCTGATACGCTAGTTGCAAACATTTACAACACATCAACCTCGGACCTCACATCTTAATCCACAATCTTGTACAGTGAAGACGACAATTTATCACACACAAGCACCGAACGTACGCCACAACCTCAATGACTGAAAATGTGCCACGGGTTACGTTAGCATTTGCCAGGATTCCATCGGTAGATGATATCCCTGTGGTGCCCCTGTTGAAAGGTAAGGTAGTGAAAGGTATGTCTGTGTGAACGCACTTATGTACTCAAATTACTATGTTTAAGTATGGAAATACGCAATTTGAGACACAAACGATGAGATTTTCCTGATCACTCCCAGATCTAGGAAAGTCACATGGCGCAAACAGTCCAATCACAGTTGTTGCTGTCTGTGGACGCCGTAGGCGACCGGCGTAGGTACGCCACCGATTCGAAGTGGGCTTTACTTACACTCAACAGAGGCAGAGCATGTATTCTTACGTATAAATCTGGCATTAGGGAACCAGAGGTGTGACCGCAGAAAGTGACGCGCATCTAGTGTGACACATACCATATGTGTCAGCACAATGAACCCCCCCCGGCATCAGTGTTATTCACCCTTAGGGAGTAAATCGTTGGATGCAGCTCTCTCCATTTGGCAAAGGATGGAGTACAACTGCACAAGTGTGTGGAGAAAGTTATTTCAGAGGACGTCAACATTCCTCTGACCTATAAAGGCAAAAACTACAGAACAACTCAATGAGGTAATGGAGTTTTGATAATATATTTCTCCTCTGGTGTGGTGAGAAATAATTGAGTTTCAGTGAATTTAATTGAAAACACTAAACCAGTGTGATTCTCGCCACTTCCTGATGAGTACTTTGGTCTGTTTATTACTGGTTGGAGGTAGGAGCATGTTAATAGCAGGAAATGGCAGACTTTAATCAAGCTGAATGAATTTGCAGCAAGTACAGGTCTTTGTGCCACATCCTGCTTTGATCGAGCCTCTGCAGGCAGGTTCTCAGCTTTGATTTGACTTGGGGGGGAAGGAAAGGGTTTTTATTTGAAGAGTGGGAAGCCCCAGGAGGTAACACTTAAAGTTTCTTGTCACTGCATCCCAGCAAACAGACAAACTATTCATCAGCCGACACATGTGCAGCAGAGACTTTGGTGAACGCGCTATCCGACAAACACTGCTCGTTTGCACATGGACGAGCGGGTCTGATGGGCAATTTACATACCAAGGGTAGTCATTACAGGGACAGATACACATCCAGCGACCTACATTCACAAACACTAAAAACACATCTTTAACAGCTCAGCACTCAAACATAATTCAAGACATACAATAGAAATACAAGACTTCTTCATCATCTAATGCACAGGCTAAAAAAAGCAAAACTTCTGGCACAAAGATTCGGTTTGTTGTTCTTCACATCAAAGCTGACTTCTCTGAGAGAGTTAAATGAAGAGAATGAAGAGAATGCACAGTTGTTTCTGACTTGACGCAAAGAAGAGAGAGAATTACTGTAAAAAATACAGCCCCCTAAAAAGATGTTAATTAAGAGTTTGTTTTCCTGTCTTAGTTTTCCCAATCCTTCTGCTGTCATTCTGATTGAATATACAGGAGGATGGAGAGCGTGACACTCAATGTTTGCTTTAGCTGCTGAAAGAAAAGGCTGATCTGTGCTCAACGTGCACCCACACCCATGGTGGGTGACATCAAATTCGTATGTGGTGACATCACCCAGGAATGAGAGCACAGAGGGAACTGTTGGTGGCCCAACACAAGGTGATTTTCAGGGTGTTATCCCTGATATTTGATATTTGAACTGATCGATATGTCGTGGAATCTGGATTCTCTTCTGGGGAAGAAGGACGAGAGGTCACTTCCCTCAATGTAAACCATCCATGAACTTGTGGGCTGGGTAAGAAATCATACCGGGGACACCTGAGGCATAAAAATTCTAGCTCAAGTCAAATTATTGAAATTATATACCGAATATTACCTCAGCAGCGTCTTTTGTCATTTATCATGAGGCAAAAAAGACCTTTGGAGAACAACCAAACCAATGTGGAGGTCATGAGGCTTTCTATGTAATAATAGGGCCAAAGAAGTTAAAACAACATGGTTGTGAACAAAGACTTTTGCCTGATTGCTTCCACCAGGGGACATTTAATAATCCCCAGAGAATGAAAGGCACCTGTATCTGCTTAGATTGAGCTCTCTTTCATGACAATGGCCCGGCATGTGATGCAGTTGCTCTCTGGTATTTTTAGTCCTGCTGATAACTGCCTGCTCTCCAAGTTTCTCCTCAGTTATGCAGAGTGGGAGCGAGGCTGTTTAGGGAAATGGTCTGTTCCTCCTGCCGACGCGACGGGAGGAAAAGCAGCTGGCGGGCAACAAACAGTCGCATCATGTCTAAATGTCGCCCCCCTCATCCCCATCCGCCATCCTCCTGTCTATTCCTACCGTCTCTCCTCCTCTTGCTTTGTATCCGTTTTCTGAATTCATCAGGGAGTAGGAGGCTCAGCTCCATGCCACTCCAGCTCTGCGAAAGAGACTGAGAGAGACGGGGTAGCGGGCACATGAGGTGGAGGAGGAGGCGGAGGGGGGAGAGTAAACAGCGGCTTGCTTGCCTCTATGTTGTTGCTAGGCAACTTTCTCCTGCATATGACAGCCATGAGTGACAGCAGACCTCCCTTCAGAACAAAGACGGAAAGTTGGGCGAGGGCAAGGAGCGAGGAGCAGAGAGCATCGCAGAGATGGTTCACGGACAGATCCCCACATCGTTGCTGGGATTTGAAGACACAAAGCAAAAGTTAATCTGCAGTGTCACAACTGTCTCAACTCAAAATGTTACTTCTGTCGAAATGTCTCATTCCTAGCCATCAAATCTCATTACACTTCAAATAAGACACATCACCTAAAAAAACACATTTTCACTTGAAATAAGAAGAAAACTGAAAATGAGCTTGAAACAAATGAAGACAAGTGAAAACAACCTTGCGTAAAGAGATTTTTTAGATTTTTTGATTCGAAATAATACAAATATTCTTCGTAAGACATTTTTTTTTCTCAGCGAGTGAAGAACAGTCCATGAGTCGTGACAAGTGACCTGAAAAATCTCCTCCTCTTCTTGATGACAACATATTCGGACAAGCAGGTGCGGCCGTTACTGAGTGACGTGTGTTTGGGAAAAACGTCCTGTCACTCAGCTGGACAACTTTGTCTGTGTTCACAGAAAATCATCATCATTTGACTGGAACATCGGAGATGTCTTCATTGCACACACTCTTTCATTACGTATAAACATATGATTGAGATCTTGAAGAAACCCAGAGGCAGCGCACCAGCATTACCACAACAACCAACAAACTATACTTTGGCAGACACCAATTATTCTGGATCAGCACATCTGTGCAGGACAGATGCCGTTCCTCATCCGTAGGGAACATAATAAGGCTTTTTGACAATTGCAAGGGCTAAAATTAGCACGTGAATTATAATCACTCACCAGAGAACTGCTTTTCGTTGGAAGTTTGGCAGGGGTGGCGGCGCTGGATGCCAGATTAGGGGCGCTGCTCTGCGAATGTGTGCAGAGTGAGGTAGCAGCGGTCAACAGGCAAAAATGTTGTAGGGCTTCCATGACAACAGCACCGCCTGCAACACGACTGACACGCCACTTCCAACAAACAAACATGCTCATGAAGATGTCAACATTCTGTAGGTTAAAATCAGTCCGAGACAAAAACAAGACGACAAATATTTCCTCCTGTAATTAAGTACGTTCTCGGATTAAGTGAAAACTGCTCTTATTCTCCACAGAGCATGTGTCCTGAGAACTAGGCAGCCCTGGAACGCCACTGGCATCTCTTTAATGGAGTCGCTTTTAAAGCTTTCCCCCGACGAGCGGCAGCAGGAACGTCCCATCCCAGGGCAGACTGCCACATTCAGGGCAGATGGAAGGCAGCAAGTAAATGTCCATTTACGAGCCCAGACGGCCACGTTGTGGCAGCTACACAACAAAATGTCAAACGTCATGAAGAGAGACAGGACCACAGACACTCGGAGAACGCCAACCTGACAATCCCTCTGGTTCATAGCATCCAGAATTTAGTCAGGATCCGGATCAAACTTTGATATATTAGAGAACCTGTAGCAAATCGATCCTGGACTTTTTGCCAATAATCTGATCGTCTGTTGTGGAGTTAGTCATGGAAAAAATGACTGGACCACTTGTTTTCTGCGATCTCTTGTTCATTCATAATGATAACAACAAAAATAGCTCAAAAGAGCAGCTATCTAGTCATTTTCCATGGTTTTCTTGATAATCTCTTAATTCGTTCCAGCAATAGCTGCCAAAAACAGTGCTTTCAGGCATTCAATGCTTTCTTTTTCTCTCTCCACTTCCACTTTTTTGATGACTGCAGCCGTGCATTTGGGTAGGTGGTCTGATAATTCTATCCATGGCTGAAAATGTCCGCGATGATAAAGAATCCTTCGACAGATTCCTGGATCCAGATGGTTCCACAACACTACCAACATTTAATCATCTGGACCTGGTCCCAATATCATCACTTCCTGAAAATCCATTTATAACTTATAGCCTTATTTTGCTAACAGACAGACAGAGAGACAAACAGACGCCGGCAAAAACATAACCTCCTTGGTGGAGGTAACAATGGCTACAACGAGTGACTTTAAAGAACAGAGAGGAGGAAGAGCAGCGGAATAATAGAGATGATAGGTCGGAGCAGGAGAGGAGCATAATGGGAGGTAATTGTGAGTCAGTATCTCCAGGCCACTGAAGGATGCGCAGTGGTACTTTAACTCCCAGGCAACAGGCCAATTTGACCTCCATCCTGTTCGAAGCAGCTCTGGTCCAGAGCAGCCTGATGCCTGATGAAGAAGCACGGCTATATTAAGACGCGCACATCCAGGGGGTGTGAGATGGCTTAAATGTACACTTCACCGGTGCTGGGAGCGGTGTGAAACACTGAGCATCATTAGGGGCCGTGTGCTTAAGCAGTGTCCACTGCGCGGTTAAGAGACTTGTAGTGGCAGGAGAGTGGATGGACGGGAGCGCTGGGAAATGGTCTGGAGTTATTTCCATTCCCTCAGCGCGTTCGCAAAAACATTAAATGGCTCAGTTCTCACAGAGGAGGAAAAAGATTTGGGAGGAAGAGTGAGAGACAGGAGGAGGGGCGGAAGAAATGCTGCTTTTCGCTCTGTGTGTGTCCTGCATTGTGTATTTCCCCCTCTGGCAAAGGCCACAAAAGCTGCTATTTATCTATCCTGAGCATCGAGTCGTATTGAGGAACGACGTGAAAGGCGGGCAGCCCTCACATGTGCCAGGGTGACACGGCTTTTCCCTTGTTAACACTTTCTTTGGTTGAGATCACAATGCGCCACTTGACTCGATGGAAAGCGAACATTCCCAGTCAGGCGTGAGAAACCCACCCCACCAATGAGGCCTTTTTCCACCCTTTGGTTTCTTTAACCGAGGTAACAGCACATCGTAAGGAGCGGCTCACACACACAATCTGTCAGCGTCGGAGACGGGCTGGGATCGTTTATTCATGATTCCCTTTCATCGGTTTCTATTTACTCAGTGTTCTCGGGAGTAGAGAGGGGACCAAGTGCAGTTTTAGGACATTGCAATGTGTGCTATTCAGCAATCTACAGTGCTAATTGCAGAGAGGGAGAGAGAGAGAGAAAGGAATTTTCTACATCTCCAGCATGGAGGCACAACAGCTGCAGCTGGCCTGGCATGCGGTGGGTGTGTTTAAGGGAGGTTTGGCGTCTAAAAGGGTGTCAAAGAACTGATCCCCCGCTGAGAGCCACCCACACATGGACACCTACGTACAAATACAAACAAATGCTGACATTCTTATGTCCAACAAGTTCCCAGTGACACGTTAATTAGGCACCAAAGTTGTTGTTGTTTTTAAATGTGCAAATCCTCTGTGTGTGTGTGTGTGTGTGTGTGTGTGTGTTCAGTAAGTGTAAGTAAGAGTAGAAGTATTTCAACTTCCTTCCTGAAAGTGGACAGTGACAGACCTGATGTGCAAGTTCATGATTGTTTACACCCAGTTAGCCCCCCCCAGTCATTGTAACCTCTTTGCTACTAACTCAGGTCAGGCAGAGGCGCCAGTTTCATGTTCTCAACCTCATTAACAATGTTTTTTAACCCCGATTGTACAAAAAGCGCAGGTGCCCAGTGGCCAAGCTACAGTCAAGAAGCAGGAGCAACTCGCTGGTGTTAGCGTTTGAATCAAAAGAAAGGGAGAGGGTCCTCAAATATAAAACGGGCACTGATCTTTCCT
>CAAKHB010007904.1:0-16306 GCA_901007665.1 Aeoliscus strigatus | reverse complement strand
ATTACATACAGTGTGTCACGCGCCTGACTGAAACATGGCCCACTGACATTAGGGGAGACCAGGGTAAGATGAGCTCCTCTTTGTTGCTGGGCAACCAACCACACAAGACAATGAGCATGTGACCAGATATTTACACTGTGAACCACACAGTCAAAACAAGTTAAGTTAACAGGGTCAGGTTAGCTTAGCATTAGTTTAGTAGTTAGTAGTTAGTAGTTCATTTATACACCATTTGTACCTTTTTGTACCATTTGCTCCGTGTGTTGAGAGGTCTGTAATTTCATCTCTGCTGTATATCACATATACAGTATATTTGACTTTGACTTTGATTCTGAGGGTGGGTCCGAGTTAGGTTAGTATCAGCTTAGATGTATGTTAAATTTGGGTTTGTTTAGGGTTAGCTTAGCATAAGGCTAAATTAGGTTAGATGTGAAGGTTACGTTAGTTTGGGGTTAGCTTAGGGTTAGACTTAGGTTAGCGGCCAGTGAAACATGTTGTTGTGTATTGGATCAATGTGTGTATTGTGTGTATGTAAACGTGGACACTGAAGGCAACAATTTGTGGTTCGGGGTAGGGGTTAGCGAGTCAAATGTGCCTGGTTGTAAGTGACACAATGAACTAACCTCAGAGAGACGTTGTCAGATTCATCTTTGCAAGTATTTATTATCTTCATCTTATCTTCATAGCTCATCAAGAAAACCCATCAGAGACTTTTCACACCATGGTACAGTGTACAAAGGTTTAATGGTACTGTATCTACTATGATATATTATATCGTGGAAGTCTTAAATAGCCCATAAAAAACGTTGAATGGTCAGTTTATTTGGTTTGTTTAACTGATGAGCTAAATAACACATGACCATGAAAGGAATCGTACCCAGGTTGCATTATTAACAGTCATTGGTTTTCTTGGTGCACCAAAAGTCCCTTTCACACTCGGTCAACGGTGTTCAAGTTATTTGAGTAACGTAATGGTACCGTCCATCCAGACCAAAGAGTCCAGGCGCAACAACCTGCAACGTACACCTGCGTGCATTAGAATGTTCCAGCAACAGAACAGTTCACACTGAAGCGACCGCTCATTGTGTTTACCTGACGTAAACTCCTGTATAGTTTCCAAAACAACAAGGTCATTGCGACATGCCCAACCCCACCGGAGAACTCAACTCATCAGCAAATGTCTGCGGTACGTGCTCTGGAGTTTCTCGTAGTGGTTTGCTTCAAACGGCTGTCATAATACCACCATGTCCCAAGGGACGTGACGAGGGACGTTCCACCTCAGAGAAAAACACCAGCCATGGGTTTCCCTCTGGCCCTCCCTGCCTCATAGATCGCACCCTGCAAAGCTGCTCCGGCAGGTGACTGGCTCAACCCCTCCTCGGAGTAGTGGTGAATGCTGAGGAAGGCCCCCGGCCGGTGCAGAGGCACCTGGTGGAGGTGGGAGAAGAGCAGCGGGAGGTTGCTGGGTAGCTTGTAATGGGAAACCAGCCTCAGCTCGTTGGGGATGTCCGTCTCATCAGAGTACTCAAACGTGGCCACCAAGTACTTGGAAAGGTCACGACCCCCCGCTTTGGTCCGACCCACCTCCTCTGCAACCAGGTGGACCATGACATCGGAGGAGAAGTTGTTCAGCCTCCCGTTTTCCTCCTCATCGCCAACGTCTGGAGGCTCACGTCTGTGACAGAGGCCACGGGAACAGATCACCAGGACAAAGTCGTTGTCTCGGATCTGCCGGCAGAACCAGGCCATGCTGCCCTCCTCTGCTACACGCAGAGAGTCCCACAGGTCCAGGCTCACCTGGGGGAGGGGGGGTGGGTGCACATTTAACTCCTGCTTCATCTCATATTACAACAACGACAAGCCGACAGAATAGTGATGGGCAAAACGGTTCTTTTCTGTGTACTGAATCACCTGAATCCGTTCAGTAAAAAGATTGGTTCAGTGAATTGTTCACCACCTCCTCCAAAGAGGTCATCATGTTTTTGCTGGTGTTTGTTTGTCAGAGAAGGAGAAAATGTTGATTGGTTCCTGAAAGTTGAGAACGGACGAAGGTAAATGACTCGCCGGCGTCCAGCAACACCGTGGAATCACCGTAATGTACAGGAGGAGTGTGTGATCTCTCTCTGTCTCTGTCTCTGCATACAAACAGGTGTCTTTTGGGTTGTCCTGCAGACTGGATCCAGGAGGGATCCGCCTCTCCCAACTGGCCAGCACCTTTGTTGCAGGATTTCTTTTTTTTAATGGTTAAAGAGCAGTAGGAGTGAACTGCCATTGTTGTTGTCTGTCTGTTTGTGGATTTGTTGAAAGAGTTTGTCTTTTGTTTTTCAGTGCGGTTAGGTGGGACAGTGGTTCGCACTGTTGCCTCATAGACCAAGAAGGTGAGTGTGTGTGTCATGCGATGAGCTGGCGTCTCGTCCAGGGTTGGACCTCGCCGTCCTCCCGTTGACAGCTGGGATCGGCTCCAGCCCACCCGTGACCCGGAATAAGTGGCAGAAGATGAATGAATGAATTATTTTGTCCTCAGTTCATTCTGAAGTCATGTTCTGATGCCAGAAGCGTTCGGTTTGGTATTTTGAGAGCAAATAGTAAATTATGTAATTGCGGTACTCCAACTTACGCGATGCACCAATGTATCGCCGTTGGTTCGACTCCTGTCTGTTTATGTGAGAACAGACCGGAGGATGAACAAACCGGGTTCATTCACCTGAGTGGCCATGTGCTGCTGGATGAAGACGCCCAGCTGCATCACCGCTTTGACGTGGACGGAGCCATCATTGCTGCTGTAGCAAATCAGAAGACGGGGAGGAGTCAGCCTGGTGCTGGGCAGCGGAAGCACCTCCTCTGGAGTCCTGCTCTCCTGATGCAGCCTCAGAATATCTGCAGACACCAGCGGAGGTCACAGGCTGCTGGAGACCAGCTCCATGGATCTGATCCACACAAACAAACTCTGCACCTGGTAAGATGGGACTTTTCTTCATGTGCAGTGTCGACCTGGTTCTGGTCAGAGCCGCCAGTAGAACCGCAAACATCCCTGCTGCCGTCGCCAGCAGAGGAAGAACCAGAGCCAAAGACAGGGAGATGGAGAGTCCAGAAAAGCCTGGTTGGGAGCGCTGCACGTGAATGTTGAACACTTTCCTCACTGCATCGACTTCATTGGCTGCGATCTGTGACACACGTGGATGAACAGAACAACAGAGACGGGTTGTGCTGAAGACGAGATCATGACGACGGGGTGAATTCACCCATTCACATTCACACACTGACATTCTCTCGAACACTCTGACATTCACACACATACTCACACTCACATTCAAATTCCCTCAAGTTGAATCTCACATTCACGCTGACGTTTACACTCGTTCGCGTTCACACTGATCGAAGGGGTTTGGTACCTCACAGGTGTAGTTGGTTCCTTCTCGCAGCTCGTTCAGATGGAAACTGTGGTGAGTTTGGTTCCTGGTGAACGTCTGAGGAAAGCCAGCGTCAGTGACATCATCGAACCTGATGTGAGTGAAACATCAGAGGAGGAGACACTCACAGGGGATATGTCCAAGTATGTCTTCATGCCGCTGGCGTAGCACAGTGTGAAGTAGCTGGTGATGCCCAGACTGGGAGGAGCCAGGTTAAAGGTCACAGTGATGTCAGTTCCATTCTGCTGGACGTGGACGTGTTCCGGGTACCAGTCTACGAGAGCAGCAGGAGATCCCAGCTGATTCAAGCTGATGCTTCAGGTTACAGACAGACACAGGAACCACCTCTTACCTTGTTTACAGTGCTGAAGGCCGTTCTTCTCTGAGCAGGCTGCAGAACCAGAATGTGTACATCGTTAGAAGTCATTACTGACGTAGGAGCACTGCAGAGAAGGACATAGTTCTCATCACAATGACGTTAGTTCAAATATGTCTTCATACTGAAAAGAAGACACATCACCTGAAACACTGACTGGTTTCTAGACAACTTTTATTCATTCATTCATCTTCCCCTTCTGCTCCAGTTACGGTCGTGGTTCCACTGGAGCTAGAAACGTCTGTTCTTCATTAACGGACACATCAGACATGTTCAATGAGAACGAGACGACGGATGAAGAACTGGTAGACGAAACAAACCCACTTGAAGCCAGAAGATTCCGGGTGGAAGGTAGAGGGACGTCCCTCTGTCTGTCCGTAGGGACTGATCAGAAGACGTCCCTCTGTCTGTCCGTAGGGACCCATCAGAAGATGTCCCTCTGTCTGTAGGGACCGATCAGAAGACGTCCCTCTGTCTGTCCATAGGGACCCATCAGAGGACGTCCCTCTGTCTGTAGGGACCGATCAGAAGACGTCCCTCTGTCTGTCCGTAGGGACCCATCAGAGGACGTCCCTCTGTCTGTAGGGACCGATCAGAGGACGTCCCTCTGTCTGTAGGGACCGATCAGAGGACGTCCCTCTGTCTGTCCGTAGGGACCCATCAGAGGACGTCCCTCTGTCTGTAGTGTCCAATCAGAGGACGTCCCTCTGTCTGTAGTGACCCATCAGAGGACGTCCCTCTGTCTGTCTGTAGGGACCCATCAGAGGACGTCCCTCTGTCTGTAGGGACCGATCAGAGGACGTCCCTCTGTCTGTAGGGACCGATCAGAGGACGTCCCTCTGTCTGTAGGGACCGAATAGAGGACGTCTCTCTGTCTGTCCGTAGGGACCGATCAGAAGATGTCCCTCTGTCTGTCCGTAGGGACCCATCAGAGGACATCCCTCTGTCTGTAGGGACCGATCAGAGACGTCCCTCTGTCTGTCCGTAGGGACCCATCAGACGACGTCCCTCTGTCTGTAGGGACCGATCAGAGGACGTCCCTCTGTCTGTAGGGACCGATCAGAGGACGTCCCTCTGTCTGTCCATAGGGACCCATCAGAGGACGTCCCTCTGTCTGTAGTGTCCAATCAGAGGACGTCCCTCTGTCTGTAGTGTCCAATCAGAGGACGTCCCTCTTTCTGTAGTGTCCAATCAGAGGACGTCCCTCTGTCTGTAGTGTCCAATCAGAGGACGTCCCTCTGTCTGTAGGGACCGATCAGAGGACGTCCCTCTGTCTGTCCATAGGGACCCATCAGAGGACGTCCCTCTGTCTGTAGTGTCCAATCAGAGGACGTCCCTCTGTCTGTAGTGTCCAATCAGAGGACGTCCCTCTTTCTGTAGTGTCCAATCAGAGGACGTCCCTCTGTCTGTAGTGTCCAATCAGAGGACGTCCCTCTGACAGATACAGTGAAAATTGTCTTAAAAACAAGTTACTTTTCCAGGTGACTTGTGTCTTATGTTCAGTGTGAAGAGAAATGAGACACTTTGATTAGAAATAAGACAAATATTCAGAGAGAGAATTGTTGTCTCTGTTGGAGTTTTGTAGTGTGTGTGTGTGTGTGTGTGTGTGTGTGTGTGAGTGTGTCTTACAGCGTGTGGAGAAGATCTTGCTGCGGTAGAACCTCTCCCATTCCTCAGGCACAGGCAGAGCCATGACTGTAACAGCATACTGGGACCCCAGGGGCAGGCCGGGGAACGGGTCTGACCTGTACACCTGTGGATCACAGCTGCAGTTGTCACCTTGTTTGTTTCCCTGAACTGTTCAGGCGTCGTTCTGGTTTCTACTTCTAGTTGAGTTTGGTCCGTGTTTGTCATGCTGAGGAAATGATGATGAAACGTAAATGTCTGCTGCTCCCCTGACCGTCTTCAGCCGGTCAGTGGTTTGGATTCCTTTCATCACCTCCAGTTGGAACATTGTTCTTTTTTTTTTTACCCAACATGTATTTGTATACAGTATATACAGTTTGAAGTCTGTTTTCCTGGTTTAGTGTTTTGGCGGACAACAGGATCTTTCCAGGTGAGAAGAGACATCACAGTGTGTTGTGTGTCACCAGCCGTCCGACCACCGTCACGCAAACATACTCATCTGACACATTTGACCAAAGGGACTGAACTCCTTTAGATCCTTTAGCTTCTCTCACTACTTACTACACTAGAACTTGTTTTTAGACAACCTTCACTTGTTTTAATCAAGTTTTCATTTTAAGTTGTACAAAAGATTTATTTCAAATGAGAATAGAAGTGAAAATAAAACAAGTTTCTTTTTCAGGGGATGTGTCTTATTTTATGCGTATTTATGTGTGATTTTATGACTAGAAATGAGAAATGTCCAGCTGTCCTCGTGGACTGCTGGACATTTCCCAGGATGCACTGGGCCCCTTTTCTCTCTTATCTCCTCTATTTGTTGTGTTTTATTGCGATTTGAACTCGTCTTCTCTCCCACAGTTCCGTCACATTCTAGTTTCTTCCTCCTGCATCTTGACCTGCTTCCTCTGGCGCCTGCACGTCATGACTGGAATGACATCTGGAATGACAACTTCTCAGCTTCCAGGAACAATGGAACAATGGATAATTATTCAGCCTGTTTTAAATGTAATGGTCTAATTCAATAGTGGTCCAGTTGGTGCCAGTTGTCTCACAACTGGTGAAATGAAGATCACCTGAGTGGTGTGTGTGTGTGTGTGTGTGTGTGTGTGTGTGTGTGTGTGTGTGTGTCAAGTGATTGACAGGTTGACCCGTATTCCTGGCGACCGTTACACTATGAAGACAGAAGGAACACTCAAAGCAACTCAGGGACAATCATCAAGAAATGCAAGGAATATGGAACATGTGTGAATCTGCCTAGATCAGACTGCCCTCGTAAACTGAGTGAGCGTGGAAGTAGGAGACTAGTGAAAGGAGCCACCAAGACCCCTACGACCACTCTGAAGGAGTTACAAGCTTCAGCTGCTGAGATGGGAGAGACTGCTGACGGGTTATTTATGGGAAAGAAAGACACTGTTGAAGACAATTCATATTATGGAAGACTCCATGGTCAAATGGAAGAAGATTCTTTGGTCTGAAGAGACCCAAACTGAGCTTTTTGACCAGCAGAAAAGACGTTATGTTTGGGGGAAACCAAACACACCATCCCCACTGTGAAGCATGGTGGTGGCAGCCCCATGTGTCTCAGCAGCCGGCCCTGGAAGGCTTGTATAGGTAGAGGCAGTGACGTGCAGTCAGGGGAGGCAGGTGAGGCACTGCCTCACCTGTAATCATGACAAAAAAGAAAAAAAAAGAAAGTGTACATGAATAAAATTTTACTACACATTTCGGACATTTTATTGAGTAAAAATTGACGTATTTGAGTTTTTCCCAATCAAATCCAGTGCAGAAACCCCGAGTGAGGCACCGGGGGTTTGCCTCACGTCTGACTCCATGATCCAATACAAACTGGGTTGCATGCCGCGTATGAACTTAGAAAGAAATATTCGTGATACACCATGACTTTCTGCAGTCTGTGTAATGTCTTTTATGTGTGTGTGAGAGAACTATTCCTGATGATCGCGCGATAAAGTGCAGAGAAAAAGTCAGCAGGTGAGGCAGGCAGTACTCTGCCTCAACTCAAGGGGGCGTACGCAAGCTGGCAGGTGCTTTCTCGCTGCAGTGCTGCTTTAACAGAGCCTCTGCTGAAGCCAGCATACATTTTTGGCCTTAAAGAATTATTCTTTTTTTTCTTATCATTTTGAAACTTCAGTAAAATTTATTAAAGCACCAGAATTTAAAGTTTGAAAAATAACTGTAGGTTAAAATCACATTTTCAAAATTGCATTTGTGCTGCTCACATCTCTGTGCTTTAATTTGTTTACAGTATATATGAATTGCTCTATCCATAGCTATAAAAGAAAGTTCTTTGTAGACAAATATGTTCTTGTGTATATGTTTGTTGGTTTGTGAGTGTAATTGAGAGGAATGCTGATGGGATATTAACCATAATCAGTAGTTGTATGCTGTTGGATGAGGAGTGAAGTAAGATGCTTTTTTTCAGTTCTTACAATCGTAATTCTGACTCTTGAGGAGTCAGTGCCTCACCAGCCATGAACCTCACCACACGTCACTGGGTAGAGGACACAACGAATGCTGCAAAATTCATGGAAATCCTGGGGGACAATCTTCTTCAGTCTGCAAGAAAACTACGGCTTGGGAGAGGATTTATTTTCCAGCAAGACAATGATCACAGGAACGGTTTAAAAAGAACCAGGGAAATGAGTCAAAGCCCTGACCTCAATCCTAGAGAGTTTGTGGGTGGACTTGAAAAGGGCTGTTCCTGCCCGATACCTGCACAACCTGACAGAGCTTGAGCAGTTTTGTCAAGAAGAATGGAGAAAACTTGCAGTGTGCAGATGTACAGGACTGATTGAGACGTATCCACACTATCCAGAAGGGGCATCGACTAAGTACTAACCTGAAGGGGGTGAATAATTCAGTAAACAATTATATTTCTTTGTCTATTTTTGTTTCAATGACGTTACTTTGTAGAAATCTGGTTTCACTTTGATGTGAAAGATTTTTTTTCAATACATTTTTGTGTTAAACAAGCCAGACTTTATTGACCATGGTTGATTTCTGAAAGCCATAAAAGGGTAAAACATCCAAAAGGGAGCAAACGTGTCTTTGTGAATCCAAAACAATGTGAACGAAGTTAACTCAGCGATGCTTCCTACCTTCTGAGCATGTGAGGCTGGAAGGGATATGTTACGGTGGAAGAGGAAGAGCTGACAGGCGACGCCGGTCCCGCCCAAAGCCTGGAGAGTGACCTGGAACCCCCGCAGGAAGGCGATGCCTGCAGCGAGAGACAAGCTGCTGTCACACCGTCTTTGACTGCACCCGTTCAAATTAAGTGTGTAAAGGTCTGATGTGAAGTCGCAACCTGTCAGACACGCAAAACCTCTGACGTCCATCACAAAATAATTATACGCTCTCATGATCAGTAAATGACTTTAAACCATAGGGTGTGTGTGTTGTATTGTACAATTCGTTGGAATGAACAAATCTTTTGGGTGAACGACCTCTACTGAATCACTGACTGAAAAAAGATTCATACGTTTCGCAGTTCAGCTGTGTTTTGGTGAACAAATCTTTTGGATAAATCATTTTACTGAATGGATTCTAATGATTCAGTACACATTAAAGAACTTTGCCCAGTGTGTACTAGTGTGTGTGAACATACCGTAGTAGCTCGGCTTCCATGAGACGACCACGGTGTCAGATTTGGGATCTGGATCGTTGAGTATCTCAAGCGTCACATCATTTGGTGCTTGAACGTAGTGCTGGCAGCTCACAGCGTCTGCTAGCAGCTCTCTGCACGGCCACGGAACACAACCTGAGCAGATTTAAAGGCAGAAATATTCATTGTGTTGTTGAATGTCAAATAGTTCTGACTTTTTATGGAATAAAACAGTTGAAAGTCTAGTAGAAAGTCTACATTCACTGTCAAATGTCAAAGTAAACAAGGCCTTCATCCACTAGCAAACACATTCATCATCAAGCATCATTAGGTCATTTTGAACTTATGGTGGCGTTAGACGGACATCCGAAAACACACACAGACACGTTGGGAAAGAAAGAAAGAAAGAAAGAAAGTCTCACTCGCTCTTTTCACACGACTGACCTGCTAATGTCATGCTAACACGCACAATTACTAAAGGTTTGAGTGGATTTTAGGACCAGCTAACACATGCTGTGCTATTTGCTATGCTACTGTGTGGGATGTACATAAAGTCTCCAATGTCTGCGAGAACAAATACCCCGACGACAGACCGTCACCTTCCTTCAGACAAACGTTAGTTTGGCTCGTTGGTTCAATTGATTCGTAATTAAAATACCAACGTTTGTTTTCTGCAACAGCAAGTTGGACAAGAAACGCCGGCAGTAGGTTTTGCTGACCTCTGTTTCCCAAACGCTTTCACTGGTTAACATTCAGGTGGAACATCTGTCCATCGTCCTCCCATCACCTGTTATTCTTTGACATTGGTTTGTTTTATTCTCGTCTTCACGTTTGGTCCTTGTATGTTTTACATCCTGTTTTCTCTCTCACACCTGTTTTCTTTCACCTGTCTCTCACCTTGTGTTTCATGAAAGGCGCTATATGAATGAAAGTTAATATTATTATTACTATTATTATTACCTGTGTCTGTCTCACCCGGATCTGTCTCACCCGTGTCTGTCTCACCTGTGTCTGTCTCACCCGTGTCTGTCTCACCTGTATCTTTGTGTCCTCACTCACTGCTTTGTGTTTTTCACAGTTCATTGATTTTTTTCATTTCCTGTCCTGACTGTGTCTTTGATTACATGTGACAAGAAATGAGCTCCAGGGCGACGTGAGGCTGAAGCGTCTCACTGTCTCTTACTTCCAAAGTGGGGGACGGAGCTGAAGCCCAGAGCTGAAGCCGTCTTCACGTCAGCTCTGGTGATTCGGCAATATTCACATTCTGCTCGTCCCTGGAAACAAGAGCACAGGTGTATTTAGGAGGTTGTTGTAGGAGGTGTTGTGTGTATGTAAATGAACAAAGAAGGAGTCAGGAGGAAAAATAGTTCAACAATGTTTTATATGAATCTAGAAGACTGTTCTTAACCACTTTAACTCAGATCAGACTAAAAGGTTCTAAAAACAACATATGATTGATCACGAGTGTTATCATATCATGGAAAAATTAATGTTTTCCAGTAATTCAATTCAGACCATGAAACGTTCATATATTTTAGATTCAATCATTCAAGCCTTTTTTGTTGTATAAATTTGTATAATAATTTGTATATGAATTTGTATAAATATGGCATACATGTCATGAAAAAGGAGAAAATCTTGTGTCTCACTTAGTTTCACCTATACACAGGACAAATTTTCAATAAAAATTAAAGTAAAAGGGAAAAAAATCCAGTATCTCCCACTCGAGGTTCATGGTATTTAAACTACAACATTGGTGGTTTCCTCAAACCTGAAACAACAACGAAATATTTATACATAGTTTTTTGTTTTTTAGAGTTTTTTACAGCTGCAGGTTTGAAGTAACAAAATTAAAATGAATACATTTCTGAGGAAGCTACTGAAGTTTTGCATCATATCCCGATCTTTTGCAATGCACACATACCGGTATTATATGTTTTATTTTCATGAACTAACATCTGACATTTGAACATTGTTGATGAACATGAGTCACATGACACATGTCGTTGCATGAACATTTACCAAATACGCTCTGGTTCAACCTGTTTTTATGCCATAAGTCAGTTTATCAGAGGAACGTGTGTGTCTGTACCCCCGCTAGCGTATGTGCTGTGTTGTGTGCTATAGGTCTTATATACTTTCCTGAACATGTTGTACCTGGAAGCCGTGTGAGCATATATTCAACGTCCCTGACCTCCAACTGTAGGACCAGGCACTAGTAACACGTTCCATTACACTAGTGTGACAACTAGGGTCTTCTAGGAGGTCTACTGCACCTTACCAGTAACGTTTGACTCCTAGTGACACCTTTTGCCTACTAGGATGCAAGCAGACTTGACTAGCCCACTAGGTCAAACACAAGTGGTCCTCTGGAGCCGATTAACAGCAAAATGCAATAGTAAGATAGCACCAACATGTCCACTGGTATGGGTAGTGCTGGGTTATTTAACTTACTACTACAACCACTATGTGCCTGAAGGAGAACTAGTACAATTTGTAAGATACAAACATTCTATGAGTTTCACCAGTGTATGACATTATTTGTACAACAAGCCAGTGTCAGAAAATATATACGTTATTGGTAATGTGGAAAAAAAACAAACAGGTAAACTACCCATGTCTTTGGGTAATGTGCAAAGCTACTACATGTAGCTAGCTAACTACTGTTACCAGAGTTAGCTACCTAGGTTACATAGCTACCCAGCTAGCTAACAGTCCGTAAGCTAGTAGTAACCCTAACCCAAACAACCTGGAAGGACGGGTTGTTTGCAAACTACCCATGTTTTTGTGTTATGTGCAAATGACACAGGTAATTTGCACATTACTCATAAACATACATTTTTGAACACCATTAGTATTTACAATACTCGTATTACTAGTAAGATTTACCTTTGTCATGAGCTAATTGCGTAAAAATACAAAAATGCTCACTAGCAATCACTGGCAATTAATGTTTTCAGTTTAGGGTAGCACTAGTAGGCAAAAGGTCTCTCTAGGAGTGTGAAATGTATGACTGGTTAGGTGTAGTAGTTCTAGAAGTTGTAAAACTAGCCAACTCAAATGTGTTACTAGCTGGATATGAAAGACACAGAACCTCCTATCAGAGAGCAGAACTCGGTAGGCTTCAAGTTAAAGACACGACATTTGTTTATTGTACCTTCTTTACTTTTATTACAGACATTAGTGGCTCTTCTGGTGTCTTGTGAAATATAAATATCCATTTTTTATTTTCACTTCACTTCTCTTAACTTATATTTGAATGTTGTATTTGACTCTTCACTTGCTATGTCCTGTGTAACAATCTCCACTAGTGAAGGTACATATGTGAATATGAAATGGTCCGTTGGTCTGTTAAAGTATTCTGTGTGTGTGTGTGTGTTCACCTCTCGGATACACGTCAGGCTGCAAGTCTGAGTACTGACGGCAGCAGCTGGAACGTTCACAGACGCCCACAGAGCCACCAGCTGCTGGACGAACAGAACCGACATCCACATGCTGCTACATCCAGGGAGACATGGTGGGACCGAGCGGCCTCAGGAGGAGCAGGGAAATGTGCCTGTTGGAGTCTTCAGGTATGTGCTTAGGAGCAGGGGGCGGAGCAGGAGGAGGCGTGGTGTCCTGGGGCTCTGGGCGACGCCTCTGAACATGTTCAAACAGTGACACTGCTCGACAGTAAAAGTCTCCGACCACCAGACGTCCACTCAAACTTCTCTTTATTCAGCACAGAACAACATGACTCTGCAGTTATTTACATGAATCAGCACTTTCCTCAAATCATGACGAAGTGACCAACACCTGTTCACCGGATCTGAAACACACAACACAGCAGCGTTAACGAGAGGAGTTACCTACAAATAACATTTTACAACAGATAAAACTATTTGTTTGAAAAAGAAATCAAATACAGAGAGAGCAGAAATAAAGACATTAACCCTTTAACACTGACGGTAGAGTGACTACCACTACTGATGCTCAGAAAACATGGAACGACATGGAAAACATGGAAAGATGACTTCTAGTTTACTAGAAGTTTACTACAAGGAAACTAGAAGTCCAGTTGCCTACGATTTAACCCAGCAAGATACCATGACCTGGATGACGGAGAACCTTCACAGAACCTTCACAGACATGTCACTCGCTTCCTCTACTTGATGTGAAGTAGGAGAAAACATCCATCTGTTCCTGGAAGCTAAGAACAGCCATGTTGCTCTCATTACGGTAATCCCATTCACTCTGGCTGGAAGGTGAGTCATTACCGTAATGACAACTGCTTGGTTGTGAAGTGCAACTTCTCAACAATCAGGCTTTTTTGCGTTTCCACTGGTGATAGAACCATACCAACTCAGGTGAGGGTCCAAGTGAAACGAGCTGAACTACACATGTGACGTCACAGACTGTCGTACTCTGATCGGTCCCTACGGACAGAGGGACGTCCTCCGATCGGTCCCTACGGACAGAGGAACATCCCAGTCTACTGTCTGTTCTACCGGTGACATTGATCCAGTTCTTTATTCATTGTCTTGTTCTCATTGAACACGTCTGATGTGTCAAACACACTCTGAGTCCGTTGACATAGAACAGACGTGATCAGAGCTGGATGGAGTCGGATGGAGAGAACAGCTCATTGTCACTGATCATGTCCTGCTCCGTCTCTTTTCTCTCTCTGTCTGTTGCTAAACTCGTCTTAACATCTCCATCTCCTCCATCTTCTACATTGGTTATGTGTTTGTGTCACAGCAGCTCCACACAGCCGGCGCTGTGATGTCAGAACCCACATGAGGAAGGAACTGACTTGTGATGGAAAAGAACCTGAATGGAACCTGAACCTGGATCTGTACAGTGGAAAAGCTCCATTAGGTCTTCGTTCACCTTGACTTGTACGTCCGATATAACTGGAACGCACCTGAACCCACTGTGTGTTTCATCAGTCAGAGACAGAGGCACTGTGTGGGGTGTTTGTCCGTGGTTGTGTGTGAGCCTTCAGATATGCTAGAACGTTCCCCACCGTGTACTTGTCCCACTTCTTCTCGGGGTCGTACGGCTCCCAGCGGCTGGCGGGGAAGATGTGTTTGTTCTTCTCGTACCAGCTCCTCAGAACCACTTTACCTGCATGAGACTTCACACACAGCGGGCGTCAGCAGAGTGCGCGCGCACACACACACACACCGACCTGTTTCACTCACCTCGTCTTTCTCCACCGTGGCGTCATTCACCAGGCGAATGTCGTCGTGGACGTCGAAGCTGAACAGCGGACCTGAAGGACAAACAGGAAGTGGTGAGGAGCTGCGGGCGACCGGCGGGCAGCGCCGGCACTGGCTGGAACTTACCGGACTTCCCTCGAGCTTTGGTCACAATGAAGTCATAGAAACTGTGGTGCTGAAAGAAGAGATGAACGTGAACGAGGGGAGGCGCCACTTCCTGTGTGTGTGATGGAGCGGACGTCCACTCACGTGGGGGATGATCAGATCCTCTTTGATGTACATCAGCTGCTCCACGCCCGCAGACCTGACCAGACACACACACACCACAGCCTCACTGCCGCCACCTGCTGGTGGCAGAGACACACCGCCTCTGGGACAAACAGCTCTGTCTCACCTCAGCTCACTGAAGTCCTTCCGGAGAACTTCCAGCGCCCTCTGCAGGAAGTTCTGGATGGTGTTTCCCTTCTTCATCTACACAGAAGTGAGCAGAAGACACTGTGAGAAGGTTCGTGCTGAAGGATTCAAACATCAGTCCGTTACCTTCACTGTCTTACGATGTCCAGAACCGTCCCAGTAGCTGAACGTGATCTCAATCTCCTCGCCTGAACACACACACACACACACACACACACACACCACATTCAGTGTGTTTGTGTGTATACTCGTGTGTGTGTCTGTGTGTGTGTGTCTCACTCTTGATCTTCTCCTGTTTGAGCTCCCACTCCTGCCTGAGTTCCTCTCGGAGTCGATTCTCTTCCTCCTGGACGCACAAACGAGATCAAAGTGACACTGCAGATCTGGTACACGTGTGTGAGAGTTGCATCTCACAGCCAAGTTGGTGTCATTACGGTAATCTGGCAACAGAGTGAATGGGATTACCGTAATGACAGAAACATGACTGTTCTCAGTTCCTGGAACCGATGATGTTTTCTTCTTCTTCACACCAGGTGGCGGAACCGAGAGTCACTTCTCAGATTTCAGGAACTGTTCCGTGTTTTTAAATAGTTGTGTAATTACGGTACTCCACAGTATGCAAGCGTGGGGGTTTAAGGGTTCGAGTGGAGCGTCTCACCTCTCTGTCGCGGTCAGGAAGGAAACTTGTGTCCACATCCGGGTTTTTGCCAAGTTTCTTCTTCTTGACTGGAGCATCTGCGAGCCAAAGGCAGACGTCAAACAGGATTCACAGAGGAACAGACGACTCACAGACGACCCGCTTACAGTCCTGCTCCTCCTCTTCCTCCTCTTCCTCGTCCTCTTCCTCGTCTTCAGGATTGAATGACAGACTGGCGATCTTCCTCTTCTGCTCCTCCTTCCTCTTCTTCTCCTTCTGCTTTTCCAGTTTGCTGCAACAGAAGAGCTCCAGGGATGTCAAGATGAATTCAATTTACCGCAAGTCTCCACAGTTTTATCACCAATAAACACGTCCAGTTTGTTACATAAAACATGTCCAGTGATGACACAGTGTTAAGATGAACGACAGAGATGTGTCTGCTGTCTCCTGCGCATTTGGAGCATCTTCCAGCCTTTGTAGACGTGTGTGTGTGTGTGTGTGTGTGTGTGTGTGTGTGTGAGAGAGAGAGTGGACGAGATCCGACGTTCCACCGACGAGTCTGTTCCATGTGAAACGAAGTCCAGGTTGACTGGATTCAACCATGGGAACGTTTAAAGAAGGTGAAAGAAGCAGTGGGTCCGCGGTGGACTGACGCTGGTCACCGGCGGACACGTGATGACGTGTGTGTGTGTGTGTGTGGACTTACAGCTGCAGCTCTTTGGACTGTTCCTTCTTTGCCAGCTGCTTCTCACGCTCCTTCACCAGAGCCTCTTGTTTGGCCTTCATGTCGTTCAGAGTCACCAGACCTGACAGACAGAACACACACACACATAAACAGACACATGCGTGGTCAGTGGACAGCTGTTCATTCAGAGGTGGTGTGTGTGTGTGTGTGCGTGCGTGCGTGCGTACACACCCACTGTGCTGGACTTCAGCTCAGCCTCCACAGCGTCATAGTGAGCTGAGAACTTCTTGTCAATGTTAGACTTCACCATGTTGTCCTGTAGGAACGAACGAGAGAAC
>CAAKHB010007903.1:0-27288 GCA_901007665.1 Aeoliscus strigatus | reverse complement strand
AGAAACTGAGAATTTTTAACAAACACAACATCCCGGTACATTTCAAACCCAGCAACACCCTGAGACAGAGACTGGTCCACCCCAAGGACAAGACACCCAGGCACAAGCTGGACAATGTAGTGTACGCCCTCCAGTGTAGTGAGGAGTGCACTGACCTGTACGTGGGGGAAACTAAACAACGGCTACACAGACGTATGGCTCAACACAGGAGAGCTGCTTCCTCAGGACAGGACTCTGCAGTTCATCTTCACTTAAAGGACAAAGGTCACTCTTTTGAGGATGACAACGTTCACATTTTGGCCAGGGAGGACAGATGGTTTGAGAGAGGAGTTAAAGAGGCAATTTTTGTTAAATTAGAGAAACCCTCTCTGAACAGGGGAGGGGGCCTAAGACACAATTTATCTAACACTTACAATGCAGTCTTAGGATCTCTCCCCAAGAGGATCAAAAACCATTCAGATACCTGCAGCTCCAACCACTCAGCGACCCAACGACTCACAGGTGACTCTGACAACAATGGAGGGGGACCCAAAACTCACACCCCTTTCAGATAAACCAACGACTTAACAACCCTCAGACGACTGACAGCCATAGAGGGTGACCTGATACCAACACTCCTTTGTGTGAGGTAACGACCCAACTTAGTATTAGTAGCAGGACTCCCCACTAGTCTGTTCAGAACTGAAGAAGCTTCTCGGATGAGTGGCGAAACATCTTCAAGAAAACCAGAAGTCCAGTTGCCTACGATTTAACCCAGCAAGTTAAAATGAAGAAATGTACTCACTGAGAAGCCACCCGTCACGCACCATGCCAGCCTGCAGTCTGTTGCCAACCATGCTATTTGATAAAATAAATGAACCAGGCCACCGTGCCACAATGTTCGTCAGCATCATTTGTGCATCACAAATGATCTGCACGTTAATAGAATGAAGAGGTTTCCGTAAACAAATTCATCCTGTGATGGTGCCTTTATAGCAATGTGTGTGCAGTCGATAGCCCCGATTACATTAGGAAAACCGGCTTTCGCTGCAAATTGCACTTTAATGTTGGCCTGTTCCACTGCATTGTATGGGAATTTTATGTATGTACCTGACATGTGGATGATACTGTCCCACACAGCTAGAATGGCTCGGCTCAGGGTCGACTGGCACAGTCCTGACCGGTTGGCCAGCTCCTGCTGGAAAGCCCCTGTCGCCAGGAACCCCAGTGTGGTCAGGAGCCGGAGGGGGTCCAGTTCGGGAGCCACCGGATATCATCTCTGCTTTTGGCGGATGATGTTGTCCTGTTGGGTCCTTCAGGCCAGGACCTGCAACGTGTATTGGGACGGTTTGCGGCAGAGTGTAAAGTGACTGGGATAAAAATCAGCACCTCCAAATCCGAGGCCATGGTTCTCGACAGGGAAAATGTGACTTGTCCCCTCCAGGTTGGAGGAGAGTAAGTATATTGGAGTCTTGTTCACGAGTGAGGGATAAATGGAGCGTGAGATTGACAGACGGATCGGCACGGCTGCAGTAATGTGGTCTCTGTACCGGTCCGTCGTGGTGAAGAAGGAGCTGAGCTGAAAGGTGAAGCTTTTGATCTACCAGTCAATCTACATTCCTACCCTCACCGATGGTCATGAACTCTGGAACATGGCCGAAATAAGATCTTTGATACAAGCGGACGAAATGTTTTTCCTTCTCAGGGTGGCGGGTCGCTCCCTTAGAGATAGGGTGAGGAGCTCTGTCACCCGGGAGGAGCTTGGAGTAGAGCTGCTGCTCCTTCACATCGAGAGAAGACAGCTGAGGTGGCTTGGGCATCTGTACCGGATGACCCCTGGACACCTGCCGAGGGAGGTATTCTGGGCGTGTCCCACCAGGAGGAGACCCCGGGGAAGATCCAGGACACGCTAGAGTGACTATGTCACTCGACTGGCTTGGGAACCCCTTGGGGTCCCCCCAGAAGAGCTGGCGGAGGTGTCTGGGGAGAGGGAAGTCTGGGCGTCCCTTCTCACCTGATTCTCATCAGCGCCCTGATTGCTCCTGCTCTTAAGCTGTTCTCTGGCCCCACCCCACTGCCAGATTGTTTGTGCTTAGTGCACGCTTTATTTCTTGTTCCCTACAGTTTTTGTGGCACGATATGTTTTTCGTGTTTTCTTCCTGGCTTTGTTTGTTTTCCAGTGTAGTTCGCTTCTTGCCCGCTCGCCACGGCGCAGTGATTTTCGGTCATAGTGATTTTCGGCTAAGGGGACGACCATTTTCTAGACACTTTCCGCAACGCTTACCATCTGGTGCGTATTTGCGAGGTGGATGAGTGAAAATCAGCCTTCAATACTCAACCTTTCGGGCTCACTAACGCCCCTGCCACGTTTCAGGCATTAATCAAGGACGTTTTCAGAGATTTTCTTGACGTTTGTCTTTGTGTATCAAGATGCCATTCTGACATTTTTCCCGTGACCCAGACTAACGTGTTACACACCTTCGTTTGGTCCTCCAGAGAACAGGTTGTTTGTCAAGGCTGAAAAATGTGAGTTCCACCAGTCCTCCATTCAGTTCCTTGGTCACATCATCGCAGAGGGACGAAATTAAGGCAGACCCCCTGAAGATTAAAGTGGTTGCGTACTGGCCCACCCCTGACAAACAGAAAACAGCTTCAAAGGTTCTTGGGGTTCGCTAACTTTTACAGAAGATTTATTAGAGACTTTAGCAAGGTGGTGGCACTGCTCACATGTCTGACGTCCTCCAAGGTGCCCTTCTCCTGGCCGGCATAAGCTGAAAAGGCCTTCAGCACGTTAAAATGCTTGTTCTCCAATGCTCCAACCACTCCTGGTTCCTCATCGACCCTGGTCGCACATTGCCGTGGACTTCATTGCTGGGCTGCCTGAGTCGAGAGGTAAAGACATGATACTCGCCATAGTGGATCGCTTTTGTAAGTCGGTCCATTTTGTGGCATTGTCTGGTTGCCCATCCAGAGAAACAGCAGATCTGTTGTTCCATCAGGTTTTCCGTATCCATTGAATCCCTGTGGACACTGTCTCAGACTGACGCCCACAATTTGTTCCCTGGGTCTGGAAAGCTTTCTGTTTGGCTTTGGGTGCGTCTTCTAGTCTCTCCTCAGGCTACCACCTGCAGACCAACAGACAAACAGCGAGGGCCAACCAGGACCTGGAGGCCACCCTGCACTGTGTGGCAGCCCAGAACCCTGCCAACTGGACTGAGCACCGAACTTGGATCGAATACGCCCACAATGCCATGACCTCCTCCGTCATTGGCATCTCTCCCTTTGAGGCCTCCTTGGGTTACCAGCCACCACTCTTTCCCGAGCAGGAGAGAGACATTGCTGTCCCTTCTGTCCAGGAGAACTTGCGCTGGTGTCACCGCGTGTGGAAGGACACTAGGACTGCCCTGCTCCCGACGTCAGACGCTAACAAAAGAGTGGCAGACAGGCGGTGCACTCCGGCGCCCATATACCGGGTGGGGCAACAAGTTTGGGTTGTTGAATCGACCCTCTCAGGGTCGATTCTCGCAAGCTGGCCCCTCTCTTCCTAACTCAATGCAAATTCATCCTACTTTCCATGTTTCCCAGATCAAGCCTCCAGCCGCTATTTTGGAATTGCTGACTAAAAATTAGTCAAGTAGCACCAAACTAATGTCACTCATGTATTGTTTAAGCATGTGTGATGAGGATTTGTATTTATTATTAGGTAAGACCAGGGATAAACAAGCCCTGTGATTCTGTCAGAGTTCATTAGACTGGAAGAGACCAAGTAGGTAGATTCCTAAGTTATAGGGTTATGTTTTGCTTCGATCAAATAAGGGATTTATCCCATGCTGTCGAAGACCTTACAAACTCTACTGCAAAGGGAATGTCAATACTCTCACAGGAATCGTCTGCTCTAAGGATGGTGTCTCAAGCAAATCATGCTGCACTGGATTACATTCTGGCCTCACAAGGTCATACCTGTGCTATTATTGGACTGAGTGAGCATTGATACCAAACCATAATTTGGTATCACTTCATAACCCTGTTTGTTTGAATGGATTCAGGGAAAACAGTGCAGTTTTGAAATGCAATAAACAGATTTTCCCTGATTGCATTCGGTATGTTGATGGTTGCCTGTCGTCTACTGTCCTGCCTCAAGTCAGTCTATAAATGGTTTATCAATGAAACCATTGCCAGAATCATGTGCTATCACAAGTCCCTCCAACAGATGAGGATGTAGTAGTTGAACTTGTGTTTAGAGGAAAAAAGACAGATATGGTGATCACTTCATTCCTTGTTGTGTCCTGATGTTAATCAAAGCCTTTTTAATCAAGGGATTTACCCCAACATTCTCCTGCCCCTTTCTCTGCACCATATGTTGACACAAGTGTTACTGGTACTTATCTGTTGCTGTCTTTATCTTTTGTTCACTGCTTTCATCCTGTCTGATCATACCCACACTCTGTAACCCACTGTATAATTGTCGCTCTGCCCTTGGCCCTTGGTCAGTCTCCTGTACCAGACCTGCTCTGTGTCAGAAGGCTCATTGTTTTCTGGATTACTATTAAATCACCAGGTCTTGAGAATTTTCTTCAACACTACACAGTGTTGTCAAATGCGAATGAAATTGATTAGCAGAGAAATTCCAACACAGTGTTTACCTTTGTGTTGCCAGTTTGTTGTTTGGTCCGTGAGAAATCTTGTCTGTTCCATGGTCTGTTTAGTGATTTCCTTGTGTGAGTATCAAATCAAATTCAAATCAAACCCTATTTATAGAGCACCATTCATACAATGAAATACAACACACAGTGCTTCACAGCAAACATTAAAAAAGAAACATTAAAACATCCCGTCCCATCCCGTCCACTCCCCCACATTGAACCCCTCACCCACCCACCCGCGCACACACACACACACACGGCTTTGGCACAGAGGATCCAGGCAAGGAAACAGCCACCTATGGGTGGCCGTCCACACTGAGAGGCGTCATACTCCACAACCATGGAGAGCGCCGCCACAGAGGCCCCCCCCCATAGCCCGGACAGATCAGGGTAGACCCCACCCAGGAATTGGAGCCCACCCCCCACAAGGCACAAGGGACCCCCAAGACTGCGCCCCCGCCGGGAGAGCAGACACAAGCCCAGTGTGGAGGGCCCCCATGAGGAAACACTAGAGCTAAAATCTAAAGACTAAAACAAAAATAAATTCTAAAATTAAGATTAAGAAATATCCACAATATTAAAAAAACAGAACTAAAACAAAGTAAGAGTATATGGAGAACATAAGATGAAATAAAAATCTTTAAAACAGTGAAAGATTAAGACTAGTAAAAGAAGAAGGTAGAAGAGGTCAGTTAAAAGCCAGACTAAAAAGGTGTGTCTTAAGCCTCCTGTATATAAACATCGACGGTCTCTGCTGCCTTGAGGTCTCTCTGGCAGGCTGTTCAGTAACTGAAAGCCGCTTCACCGTGGGTTTTTGTTCTAATTCGTGGGATGACTAAGAGGCCGGTGCCAGAGGACCTCATGGTCCGCGAGGGTCGATATGGTAAAAGCAGCTCAGATAAATAAGATGTCCCAAGACTGTTAAGACATTTAAAAACCAATAAAAACTTTAAAATCAATCCTGAAACAGACGGGGAGCCAATGCAATGATTCCAAGAGAGCAGGGCATTACAATAATCTAGGCAACTCGTGATAAACGCATGCATCGGCACATCCGTGCTGGCCTGAGAGAGAAACGGGCGGACTCTGGCTATATTCTTAAGATGGTAAAAACCTATCTTTGTAATATTGTTTGTGTGGAATAAAGGTGAGCTCAGAGTCAAAAATAACGCCCCGGTTCTTTACACATCTTGAAGGTTTAAAGTCTTGTAGTTTGGGTAAAAGTTTCTCTCTCTGGCCTTCAGGATCAGTGACTAAAACCTCTGTTTTATCCTGGTTGAGCTGTAGGAAATTATCTGCCATCCATAACTTTATCTCTAAAATACAGTTATAAAGCGTATCGATTGGCCGTGTGTCATCAGGAGACACCGCGATATACAGCGTAACTGGAAATTTATACTCGGTCTCCTGATGACATCCCCCAAGGGAAGCATGTAAAGATTAAAAAGAAGTGGACCTAAAATTGACCCTTGGGGGCCCCACACTTGATTCCATGTGTTTTGGAGGAACATGAATCCATACTTACAAAGAAAGATTGATCTGTGAGATAGGAGCAGAACCAGTTGAAAACAGTACCAGAGAGGCCTACCAGGTGATTTAGTCTATTTAAAAGAATGTGGTGATTGTAGCGGACACCCTGCTTGGTATCATTCCTCCACATCCCTTTCTCACCACTTGTGAATCAGCCCATCTGAGGTCACACCAGCATGACCCCTGCTGACTTCTCCTCAACACAGAACCTCCTTATCAAGATGGCACCAAGAGCCATCTTGAACGGGCCTCCTTCCTCTAAGTTCACTCTCTGGGCATCAAACCATAAAGATGTCACTGCTGAATTAGACAAACACCTTGCAGGGAGAAGAACCTTCCTCCCTTTCACAGTTTACGACTCTGTTTATGACAAAGACCCAAACCTCAAACTCCCCCACTCTCTTCTTTGGGGGGCAAAGTGAACTCCAGACCTTTTCATACATTCCTGAGCAGGACTGAGACTCTGGGATCCCTTTGTTTCATTTGTAACCTAACAAATGTATTAAACATACTGTGTCTCATGGTAATGTTATATACTTGTATATAAGAACATTATTAACGGTTTACCTGAGGTTGATATTAGAATCATGGGCGTTTTGATGTTTGTTATTCAACAATGTTCCCTTTTCTGATGACGTACTCTAATGCCTTGCCACAAACTTCATCAGCGTGAAATGTGTAATGCCAATACGTCTTTTCTTGATGTTCTTTCTTCTAGAATGTTCATTCTAGTATCCTTGAACCATTTCATATGTCATCTTCTTACAGATCCTGATTCTTTCTTATCGTTAGATAAGTAATGATGCTTAGTTATACTAGGATATCTAGTCTTTAATCTCATGATTCTGTGCCAGTAGTTTACAAGAGTTCACACATTGGGTCATTGGGTCAACGTTAACACAAAAAGATTAATCGTTGGCTCCAGACCACAGATGCGTCTCTCCTGGGGGCTGGTACAGGCACCAAGCCCACCAGTTGTAAATTACTAGTATCTCCTCCTCTAACTTGTTACTTGAGGTGTGATTGGACATTAACTTGACCAAATCATGCATAGTGATGAGTTTTCTGAAACCACCTCTTCTCATGATAAAAGGGCAACACACCCTTTGTCCTGCAAGCGGAGCAGAGCAAAACATTTTTCAGAGCAGACCCTTTTCGGAGCAGTCCTTTTCCCTTCAGAGCAGAGCAGAGCAGATCATTTTCAGAGCGCCAACATTTTTCTTGAGCACTCCTTTTTTTTACCAGAGTTCTGTACTCTCGCTCCGACAGAATTCTTCAAGTTTGTGCCGCACGTTCATTCAGCTTAGCCTTTGCTTTCTTTCTTCGTAACCAAGTTGTGCCTCTTAAGCTTGAGTATTAGTGCCTAGAGTTAAACCAAAGTTTTTACACTTTTATTTTGGAGACTACAACTAGCAAACCGCTTTGTTGTAACAAATCCAATTTTTCTTCTTTTTATTTTATGAGTTTTAGATTCTTGTTTTCGAGGATCACAGACGCCTAGCCAACGTTTCAATCTTCTCCACAAACCAGGAATCATTTTTGTCAGATCGTTACCAGGACTTTTGACCCAAATTCTGAGTCACCTGCAGTCTAAACTGCATCTGAAGCCTCCAGCGCCATCAGCCAATCACCAGCTAAGGAACCGCTGGCGGGTTGCACTAAGTCACTGATCAGGAAGCGCCATCGGCAGGACCAAACCTCTGGAGAACACGACGCCGTTCAAGGACAACCCACTTTGGAGACGTCGCATGCAGAATCCAGCATCACTGGGTCCCAGCCTCAGCTCCTGAAGTCAAGTAGGCTGTTGCATCTCTGAGCTGCTCATAAGAGTTGATGTCAAAAGTCCAGGAACTGACACACACACACACACACACGCACGCACACGCGCACGCACGCACACACACTGCCTATCAGCAGCGATTCTCACATACGATGGGTTAGTCATTAGTTCAGTTATTAAGGGATTAATAATTGATCAATAACTTTCTCCTATCACCACCACCCAGAATTTATCTTTTGTCTTCTTTTACGTTCTGTGTCTGTTCTTTGTTTGTCTTGTGTTTTGTCATTTTAGTATCATATGTGTGTTATTAGTATTTAGTCAATAAATACATATCTTAAAACTCGTTGTTGCCTATTCCCTTTGTGCGCAGAGACATGATCCATTGAATCTAAAAGATCTAACCCTGCCCATGAACAAAAACTGGGTTATTGCTACAATAGACAACATTTTATAAATTAAAAAAAAGCGAGTTGCCTGTGGCTGGTAAATCTATTAAAAGAAAAGCAACAGCCTTTTCTGCTTTTCTGAGAGGACAATTAATTTAACAAGCTCAGGCCTGACAGACTGGACACATGCAAGTTCTTTGCTCACCTCTCATGACAACAGTCCCGAACATGTCAGCTCCGTGAATGTATGGAAAGAACTGTCAGTGAGGATAAAAAGGGGGAAACAATTGATAATCAGTAGATGGCACTTCTAGAGGCTGAGAAGATGAGATGGAGAGCATTGTTGACCCATCTGACTGCGATTGTGCAAGTCTCTGGCAGTCAGAAATATGGCACTAAGGGGGAGTACAGAAACATTGTTCACACCATCTACTGGCAGTTTCCACAAAGATGTTGAACTGATGGCACAATTTGACCCAATAATGAAAGAGCTCCTTAACCGTGTCTCAAGTATGTGCAATTTATATATTGTATCTTATTTGTTGATCTTGTTTTTTTATTGCGTATTTTTATTTAAGATTATATGTAATAAAATGATACAAATAATATAATGTATTATGGTGTTGGTGGCAGGGTTTGGGGGTGAGTCCTTTTAGGAAGCGGGGTGGTGACATATTATATTTGGTTTTGACATGGACAGAACGTTTGCTCTAACTTTGTGGAAAGAATATTGAGATATATTTCTTATCTCACCATTCAGGCCTAAGCTGAAGAGTCTTCAGAGAGTTATTGGGACAACCTGTTAATAATGAATTGCAGTAAACCAACCTGGAAATCACAAATGCATCGACTAGCTTTTCAGCCTCCTTATGGGACAAGAAGTGTCTGATTTTTGTGATATTCCACGCTGTCTTTTTAATTTGTTTTACGCTGGAATTAAAGAATATGTCCTAATTGACTATAACTCCTTGGTATTTCATTGTGGTGCGAGAGGCCAAATCATCCATGGAATTTCTGTGGTTTGTGAGTGAGGACCTCAGGGGTTTGAGGCCGACCTCAGTTTGTTTCTGAGTTTATGTTGGGTTCTAACTTGAGTGTGTGAATTACTCTGTATTGGCCTGAATATGTAGGTACCATCCACCAGGGATCCACTATAGCAGCATCCAAATGAGCTGTGTGAAGTGTAAAAAAGAAATAAAATTAAATTAAGAAAAAAAACTGACTAAAAACCCTAAGTTTGATCCTGAAATGAGAAGAACCAAACATCTTTATTGTTCATGTATTCTAATTGTGTTAATCAGCAACCCTGACATGAGAAGAATTTGCTCATTACAGGATTAATAAACTCACTTTATTGAAGGGAAAGTTTTCAGGAAGGGGTTTCATGTTCAGCATCATGACGCGTCTGTGTGATATTGAACCGCATTGAACTTTGTTTTGTTATTTTCTCTTACAAAGTGACATGTTTAAGGATTGCAGGCGGAACTATAGTTTTTCCACAGTGTTTCTGCCGCCCCACGTTTGTGACACACGACAACACTGTTTTGTTTATATCCCCGCCATGTTGTTACTCCGGTGACCCGGAACCTGCCGAGTACGCACGCGTCTCTTGTATAAAGCGACGTGAGTTTTCTCTGTGATTTGAAGTTTTGAAGGGTCGATATTCGGGAAAGTCCTTCAAGTGTTCGTGTCGAAAAAACTAGAGGTTTAAATCCAATATGTTACACCGACTGCACCGTTGCTCTAACGGACGTTGGCCGGTCTGCTAACAGCTAAATGCTAGCAATCAACGCACAGCGGACACAACGTCCCAACAGTGTTCAATGTCTCAGTTTTACGTCTCTGTGTGTTTCCAGGCTTAAAACATGGAGCCTGTCCGGACAGAGTCCGCCGATGAGGGCAGGGGAACACAGAGGACGGAGCACGGGAACCAACGTGCCTGTGCCGCTGGACGGAAGAGGAAACACGACGAGGAACCATCTTCCCACAAAAAAATACAGGTACAGAAGCTGCATGATGAGTCTGAGCTCATCGATCTGTCTGGTTACTGATCCCACTATCCGCGTTGGGATGTGACGCCACTGATCTATGTGTGGTTGATGTTTCAGGTGACTGATCACAGTGTTCAGGTGGCGAATCACTACAACAGGCTGCAGGAAGTTGGCCTGGCTGCTAGAAGTCAAAGTCGAATCTTCTTTATGAGGAACTTCAACAACTGGCTGAAGAGCGTCCTCATTGGTAACTGATCCCTTCTCCTCAGCTGACATCACACACACAGACAGCAGAGTTGCATCGTGGGTGACGTCGGTGGCAGGTGAAACGTGTTCCTCTGTGCCCACTGGAAGTTTGTTTGGTTGACAGGTGACATTCTGGAGATGGTGCGAGCAGCAGGATGTCAGCAGGTGTCTGTGTTGGACCTGGGCTGTGGGAAAGGAGGAGACCTGCTGAAGTGGCGGAGAGGTGGGATCAGTCACCTGGTCTGTGCAGGTAATGACTTGATATTTGTAATTGAACCCTGGTTATTGGATGTTTAATGTTGGCTCCGTTCACAAGAACTGTAAATGGTAGATGGCTGCGTTGTCTGAGTACAAAGTGCCCATCACAAACCTCGCCGGTGTTCTTCTCGGGGGGCTTCCACACCTAAAAGTCCAAACCAGGTCCAAGCTGTTTCTGCTCTACTGTCTCCATCTGATCTTTGGTTCTGGTTTCACTCTGCATAAATCCCAGCAGATGAATGATCTACTGACGTTCTGTCCTCATTACTGATGTCTGCTGGACACTAAGTGGCTGTCAGGAGGTGTGCGTAGGATGTAGTCGTAGCACCAAAGTGCTCAAATTGGCTAGTTAGCGCCGCTTACAACATGTGGTGACAACGGTGCTGTTACGGTGTTACGACCAGCAGCAGCTACCTCATGCCCCGAGTCTGATTCGATTATTTTGATCATGCTGAAGCTTGATCATCGCCAGCAGTAAAGGAGAAGATGATTGATGTTTACTTCTGGTATTTCTTCTTCGTGTGCAAGCTGATGACCGGAACTTCCTGTTAAAGGACCTAAAGTCCAGACTGTCAAAAAAACACTTTCAATGTGCAAAAATGTGAACCGTGGTTCAGATTGGCGCACGTCACGTCAAACTATCGCGCTAAACTATCCCACCTGTCTAAGCTCTTGTTCCTCCAAACAAGTGTAAACAAACGTTAAAATCATCCATTTTGCTTGCTTTTTGTCAAATGTCCATTGGTTTTTAACGCTGCAGTTGTTGTTCCGGTTGACAGCTGCTGTTAAATGTTGTCAATGTAATAGGTTGGACAGATTGATATTAGACGTGTGTGTGTGTGTGTGTGTGTGTGTGTGTGTGTGTGTGTGTGTGTGTGTGTGTGTGTGTGTGTATACACACTTTTTTTTTTAACTCCAACAGTTTGCTAGCTCTGGTTTACACGGTCTATGACTGTCCAATCAAAACTGTGAATATGATGACGTCACCATACACCTGTTAGAAGGCCTTGGGGACCTCAACTCACAATCTGATTGGTTGACGCAACAGATTCTATGCTCCAGGGCCTAGAACTAATTCTGAAAGCCTCTGGAAAGATTTCTTTGACCAGCAACAACTGATTAGTCAAATGTGTTTGGATAAATGCATTTAGCAGAAAATACACGTTTAGAAGCTGAACAACCAGGAGAAGTTATGAAGGAAAGGAACAGACCATTAGGAATTATGTAATACGTATTCATGGAAATTATAATGAACGTAAGTCTGTTATTCAGGTATTGTTTCGGCCTGCAGTGAAGACCTTGAAGGCCCTGATACTGTGTATACATCATTCCTGAGTCCATGGGACGAGTGGAGGACTCATCAGTCATGTGCTCTGATTGACAGACATCGCTGCTGTGTCCGTGGAACAGTGTGAGAGTCGGTACGAGGAGATGAAGAAGAGGAGTCACATGAGTGAGAAAGTCTTCAGTGCTCAGTTTATTACAGCCGACTGCACCAAGGTGAAAGTCCATTATGGTTCAGGGTTCTTCAGCAGCTTCCAGAGTCCTTCTCCTCTCATCATATGTGACCTGTGGTGCAGGAGCTTCTGTCAGAGAAGCTGGAGGATCCTGAGCAGCAGTTTGACATCTGCAGCTGTCAGTTTGTGTATCACTACTCGTTTGAAAGCGAGCACCAAGCTCATATGATGCTGAGGAACGCCTGCGAGCGCCTCAGACCTGGAGGCTTCTTTGTTGGAACAACACCAGACGCATATGAACTTGTGTAAGTAAGAACATCCTCACGGGAAGTTCAGCCACTGACTGTTGGACGCTGATGTGGTGAAATGACATGTCGCTTCTCCCTCGGCAGTAAACGTGTGGAGGCGTCGGACTCACTGTCATTTGGAAATGAAGTCTTCAAAGTGTCCTTCCAGTCAAAAGGAGTCTATCCTCTGTTCGGCTGTCAGTATCACTTCAGCCTCCAGGATGTCGTCAACGTCCCAGAGTTCCTGGTTTACTTTCCTCTCTTTGAGCAGTGCGTTTTCTTCCCCCTTCGTGTGCAGACTCTTGTTTCAACTGCACTCCATACAGAATAGATGTCTCCTGTTTTTTTCAGGATGGCCAAGCGTTACAACATGCGTCTGGTGCTGAAGCAGAGATTTTCTGAGTTCTTTGAGGAGAAAGTGAAGAAGGAGCATCATCGCAGCCTCATGATGAAGATGGCGGCTTTGGAGGTAAAAAGTCTAAAATGGTCTTCATATTTATCACTGTATATATTTACAAAGTGGAAGAACCAGCAAAAGTAAACACCTTAAATAAGATCTGGATTTTATTTCTGTCATCAGTCTGCAATATTTACTACAGTATTTATCTGCTCAGATCTTAATTAACTGTAAACACTAACAAACTTTTTTTCTCACACACACACACACGTTAACACCCAATCAGTGTCATGGATCATTCATACAAATAATTAAACTGTTTAATGTATTTCATTGAACACCTGTCATGTTTTCAGCCGTTTCCTTGTGAGGATGGAGGGCGACAGGCCACAGACAGCTCAGGAGAGTACGTCCATGTGAAAGACCACTGCTCCAGGGCTGGAGTCCAGCTGCCACTGGTGGGTTCATTCATTCATTCATTCATCCATCCATCCATTCAGGCCATGTCCACACAGAGATGAAAGTGGAATAGTGAAAAAAAACATTTTACATACACACAATTGTCTCCAGATATCTGTGTGTCCACGCAAATCCAGTGAATCTGTGATTAGTACATCTTCCAGGTCAGTAGGTGGAGCTGTAAACACTGTTAAAAAATACACGATCAGAGAAGGAGACCAACAGACACCTCACATTCAGAAGCTTCTGAAACAACACAACACAGTGAGACGGCGTTGTTGTTAGCTTGCGGTCTCAGGAGAGGTGGAGCTATGACGTCACTGGCTCAGGAGAGCTGTGTCGAGGCTGAACACACACAGGAGGAACTGTGTCGTCTTCGCAACGATTCACTCCGGGACCCGATCAACAGTGATTGGATTGAGGCTCCAGAACACCGGTTCAGTGGACGACAGGTCTAGACCATAGACTTGAAGTCATGTGCGTGTGGACATGGCCTCAGTTGGCATCGGCCCCTTCCAGCTGGTTTCAGTCTGTTCTCTTGTTTGTGCAGGGAACTCTCAGCCGGTCTGAGTGGGAAGCAGCTAGTAAGTTCCTCTGCTCACACTCCATGTGAGAGAGCTGTTGATAATGTGATAATACTGCTTGTTCTGTTTCTGCAGGTATCTACCTGATGTTCGTCTTTCAGAAGATGTCCTGATGTTTGTGATTTTTGGTGTCCCCTCTGGTATCCTTTGTTATGTGATGTCTAATGTCAGAAAAAAAAAAGTTGTGTGAATGCAGTGTTGGATTGGACATTGGTCTTCAGGCAGAAGCTGCTGTGAAGGACAAAATCATTTATTAAAGACCCAAACCTGATTGTGTGTGTGTGTGTTTGTGTGTACATAATTACACTGTGATTCTCTGAACCAGCTGTCCAGAATGATTAGTCTAGTCTAGAGTTATAGTGTTAGTAGTGTGTCTTGCGGCAGGTGTCAGGCCCCCCGTTAGTATTACTCAGCAGGAGTCTGTCATACATCAGCCTGTATCTCAGTCAGTCTAGTAGCCATACGAGTGGTTCTGTTGTGGGACATGTGACCCCAGACAGGACATCTGCTGTGGGAACTAAAGACATGAGGACAAATGGAAAAGACACTGTCTGAATTTCATCATTTGTAATTTACATTTTACGGTTGATGTCTGTACATTCTACTTCAGTGTGCGTTGTTCATGTCCTGAAATATTCTCACCAACTTCAGAAAAAAAAGTCTTCAAGTAGCAAAGTTTGCCATGTTTAGTTCCCAACAGCCAGCAGAGGACCACGTGTCCACAGCCAGCAGAGGACGTGTCCAAATACCTGAGCTGAGCTGAAACCTGCATACATACAGAGTGAGTGAGTGCTGATGCTGCTGACAGAGGAACAGGCAGAAATCAGCTGATTTGTCCGCTTCTGTCAGAGCTCGTCAAAAATTTCACAGTGTATTGCAATTAGCACCCAGTTTAAATACAGTTTTGAGACAAACTGTCGCTAAAGACCAAAGGGAGTCAGTGAGGTTCTTCTGTGAAGTGTCTGTGGAAGCGCTAACGTGATTGGCCTGAGACGCAGCTGCCGAAAACTTCCTGTCTGGTAGGGATGAAACTAGCCTGGGACTGGACATGCATGGGCAGAGGTCAAAGTCATGACAGTTTCAAGTGGAACCAAGTGGAACCCATCTAGCTGATGAGATGTGTGTGCTGATCAGTCTGCAGCTGCTTGTCCATCACGTGTCCCAGTCCAGCTCTCGGCAGGCAATCCGCACCAGTCGGAGCTCCAGCTCCACGGCATCTGGCCGTTCCTGCGGGTTAGCCGACAGCATCTCCCTGATCAGCTGCTTCATGTGGCTGTTCATGCTTTTTTTCCTAGCGGGGATCAGCAGCTCCATCTTTGGGTTTTCCAGCAGCGCCTCCCCCAAGGGGACGATGTCAGAGCCCTGCTTCACGTAACTCCCCAGCAGCTCCTTCTGAGTCTCCACATCCACGAAGGTGATTCGCTCCACCATGGCCCAGATGATCACCCCCAGAGCAAAGATGTCTGCCTTGGCCGTGTAGTGGCCCTCCCACACCTCCGGGGCCATGTAGAAGTCCGTCCCACAAGCTGTCGACAAGAAGCATTTGTTGACGCTGGCCGGCTCCTCTGAGTTCAGGCCGGAGGTGGAGCACACCTTACTCAGTCCGAAGTCAGCTACTTTGAGGGTGGGTTCACAGGAGCCGGCCGGCGTGCAGGCCTGGGAGATGAGAATGTTGTCAGGTTTGAGGTCGCGGTGGATGATCTGGTTGCGGTGGAGGAAAGCTAGAGCGCTGCCCAGCTGCAGCATGAAGCTGGTGTTGGTTTTGCGACTGGGCTTGCGTGAGAGCAGGTACGCATTCATATCGCCTCCATCACAGAAGTCCATGATGAACCACAGGTAGTAAGCGCAGCATGGGTCGAAAGTGATCTCCCCTTTCAAAGACGTCTCCACCAGCTACAGAACACACAGGAGAAAACAATGATAAAGGTCAGATTTACTACAATAAACATACTCAGTATACACATGCAATGTATGTGGATCAATTACTGAATGAAATGTGTTTTCAATCTTCTTATCACAACACAGGTCAAACACACAATAAGTGACATGTATTTCCACAGAACATGACTGTTAGCGAGCAGCATACATGAGGTCTGTATGCTCATGGCTTCTCTTCCTGAAAAGTGTGGAGGTTGCAGTGGTATCTGCTGCTCACTAGTGGTCAGAGTCTGACATACAAAACCACTGACACTAAATATACTTCTTCTTTTCCTTTCGGCTTGTCCCTCTTCAGGGGTTGCCACAGCGAATCATCAATTTCCATCTTTCCCTGTTCTCTGTATCCTCTACTCTAACTCCAACTACCTTCATGTCCTCCCTCCCTGCATCTGTAAACCTCCTCTTTGACCTTCCTCTCTGTCTCCTACCTCCAACTCCATCTCCAACATTCTCCTACCAATGTATCCACTGTCCCTCCTCTGCTCATGTCCAAACCATCTCAATCTAGCCTCTCTAGCTTTTTCTCCTAACCTTCCTGTCTGTGTTGTCCCTCTGATGACCTCATTCCTACTCCTGTCCATCCTGGTCACTCCTAAAGAGAATCTCAGCATCCTTAACGCTGCCACCTCCAGCTCTGCCTCCTGTCTACTGCCTATCGCTAATGTCTCTAAACCATACATCATAGCTGGTCTAACCACAGTCCTGTAAACCTTTCCCTTCACCTTAGCTGAAACTCTTCTATCACAAATCACTCCTGACACTTTTCTCCAGCTGTTCCACCCTGCCTGCACCCTATTCTTCACTTCTCTTCCACAGTCTCCACTACTCTCCACTGTTGATCCTAAGTACTTAAACTCCTGCACCTTCACCACCTCTGCTCCCTGTAACCTCACTTTTCCACTGGTCTCCCTTTCATTTATGCACATATACTCTATACATTAATATTAAAAAATAGCAAAACAAACAAATGACTGTATCCTTTGCATTTACTGCACCCGTGTGAGCAGACAGACAGGTGAGAAGTCTGAGACAGACGACAGCTCAGACATCACTGTCTGAGCTGTGTGAGCAGTGGAGCTAGCAGGTGGAGCTCTCACCTCCAGGTATAACGGAGAGCTGGAGCCATGACTCATCCTCTGGGCGAGCTGGTCACGCTGCAGGATACACTCCTCCAGATGGATGACGTTTGGGTGTTGACTTTGAATGCTGCTGAGGGCCCAGAACTCCCGCAGAGCAAGTTCCACGTTCTCTGGAGAGTGGCAGCGGATCTTTTTCACGGCCACCCGGGCCCCGGAACGTTTCACAATGGCCTCATAGACTACGCCGTAGCTACCGCGTCCCACCTCCTGGATCAGCTCGTACTTGGGCTGGCTGCTGACCATCCTCGTCCTCGTCCAGACCACAATGGTGTTAGTTTTCATTGATAAAACTGAACAGAATAACCTGCACGAAAGCACGTGGACTGATGCATTAGAAATAACCAAAACTTGAATGAACTCTGAACAGTCACATTTGCTGTGAGCTTCTGTCATGACGGTAACGACAAAGTCCAGTGTGAGGTAGGTCATGGGTTTATTACCTCTCAGATAACATTCAATATATGGACATGCATTCCTTTGCCTAATAAACATGTCATGGCAGTGTACAACAAGTGATCCCACACAGTTCACCTGCGAACAGGAGCTCGAATAGGAGACACCTGCTGGTCCGCACACACCTGAGACAGCAGGCTCAAAGGCTAATTGCGCGAGCTAATTAGCTACCAGGCTAGCAGCTGTTTGGCCTGCCACTGTTAGCTCCTGTCAGCTAATGACGCTGACAGCCGCTAACGAAGAGTCAGTTTGCCGACATGTTTGTCTCAACGTTTCAACCTGTAACAGGTTCTTTACCGTGGACACGTGTCGGTGCCCTGATCACAACAAGACAACCGCACTGGCAGCGTCTTGTCCAACGTGTCTAATACGTGTGAAGACTAAGATTTGTCCAAACACACGTGAGCTAAGTGGGAGCAGCGTACGCGCGCGCTGCCAGCTGTCATTTTCATTCTCTCACCTTTGTCTCACTGCTTCATGTGCCCTCCTGTCTGTCCCTGGCTGCCATTATGGTCTTCCTGTCTGTCCCTGGCAGCCATTTCCGCCAAACGTTCAGTTCTGCAGCTCGCGCACTACGGTGGAACGTGTGAGCGTGCAGCTGTGCGCGTTATCACACCACTTCCGGTGGCTTCTTTCAAAATAAATTCAAAGAACAATCGTTAGAATGTACTGACTGCGTGTGTGTAACAGTGGTTACCAACACCTGTACTGCTCCTTCACACCTGATTCAAACCAGCAGCTCGTTATCAGCAAGCCTTCCCACGGACTGTTCGCTTCAATCAGGTGACGTCGAAAATGTGCAAGGCAGGTGTTCCACCAGCAGGGCCGTTTCCAGCTTTTTGGGGGTCTCTATTTTGTCAAACTACACTAGAGATTCCAATCTCTTTTAGATTATCCACAAAGATGGAACTGTAAATCACACTTGAAGAAAGCTGGTTGGTGTCGTGAAAACCTCTCAAATTACAATGAAATAGTGGCTCAAGGAAATGATAGAACCCAGACACACACAATCAAACTTAACACATTTATTTGGGAATTCACACAAGGCTAGGTTCAAAAAAGGGGGAGAACGGAAAGTGATACTCACAGAGAGGCGGAAAAACGTAACTATATCGAAACTGAAATCTCCCAGACCAGGGAATAATGGCAATTTAGAAAGACTGAACAGAAAACGCAAAGCTAAGGCTAAGAATTGACTATACAAAGCAAAACGGCTATAAAACTCTAGACAATGGTACTCACACAAGGAAAATTGGACAGACTCTGACTCGAGAATGCTTTCTCGTACACAAGGTAAAAATCTGACAACTTGATGTGACACTGGACAGGCTTAAATAGGGAGAAGGGGGAACAGGTGCAAACAATCAAGGTATTTAAGGGAGGAAGGGCAAGGTGGCAGAAATGACAACACACGGACTTTCAAACTAAAACAGGAAATGACAAACAGCACAGAGGAAACATGACAAACTTATCCATCATGACAGTACCCCCCCCTTTATGGGCCGACTCCTGACGACCCTGGAACTTCTGGATGGCTGTGGTAGAAATTAGAGATTAAGGTTTTATCAAGGATAAATGATGGCCCAAGATCTTTCCCCTGGCCCATAACCCTCCCAATCCACCAGAAACTGCTTTCCCCTGCCCCAGTTGCCGATCGCCAGGAGTCGCTTAACCGTGTATGCTGGACCGCCATCAACCAAGCGAGGGGAAGGAGGAGCCGGCACCGGAGGCACCAAGGGACTCTCCCTGAGAGGTTTCACCTTGCTTACATGAAAGGTGGGGTACACTCTCAGGGAACATGGCAGCTTGAGACGAACGGAGGCAGGATTGATGACCTTAGAGATCGGAAACGGTCCCACAAAAAGGGGACCCAGCTCATGGGAGCTGTGGGGAATTGGTAGGTCCTTCGTGGACAGTCACACCCTTTGTCCCCCCGGTACTCCAGCGCCGGTCTTCCTGTCGGCCGTCCCTTTGGTTCGCCCCTGGTATCGGAGGAGGACTCCCACACCTTGTGGCAGCGGCTAACCAAGACATGGGCAGAGGGCACAACTACTTCCCTTTCAATTCAATTGTTCTCAATTCTTTCTAAGGCAGAGAACACAGGGGGTTGGTAACCATACACACAATGAAAAGGGGAGATTCGGGGCGAGTAGCTGTTGTGGTGTTTACTCCAGGAGGCCGGATTTTGGGCCACCAGACACCTCAGGCAGGTCTCCAATACCTGATTCAGCCGCTCCGTTTGACCATTGGACTCTGGGTGGTATCCAGAGAAAAGGCTGACCGTAGCCCCGACGAGACTGCAAAACTCCTTGCAAAACTTGGAGACAAACTGGGGATTAGGGTCAGACACAATGTCCACGGGGAAGCCATGGATACAAAAAAACGTGGTCACACATGATCTGAGCTGTTTCTTTGGCCGATGGCAACTTAGGCAAGGCAATGAAATGAGTCATTTTAGAAAATTTATCTTCTGATTCGGGCAGACCCGTAACAAAATCCAGGGAGATGTTGGACCATGGACGCCTGGGGACAGGGAGCGACTGGAGGAGACCTGCTGATGAGCTCATAGCCACCTTGGATCGAGCACACACGTCACACACCTCCACATACTCCTTCACGTCGTTTTCCATGGCTGGCCACCAAAATCGCTGTTCAACAAAAAACAAAGTTCTACGGATACCGGTGTGACAAGAGAGAACAGAAGAGTGGGACCAACGTACCACCTTTGAGTGCAACCCTTCCGGGACGTAAAGCCGGTTGGAGGGACAGCCCTCTGGTGGCCTGTTGTTGCCAGGAAATCGCCCCTACCACACATAAGGATGGATTCTGGTTTCCTGGCAGCAGGCTCAGGATCAAACAGGCGAGAGAGGGCAGACGGCTTGCCATTCTCTGATCCTGGCGTGTAAGAGATGGTGAAATTAAAGCGGTTGAATGATTCAGGTACTGAAGGTTTTTATGGTCCGGCCACACAAAATTGAGCTGCGAACTCTCCAACCAATGCCGCCACTATTCTAGGGAAATCTTAACTGCTAACAATTCTGTTCCCGACATCATAATTCCGTTCGGCGCTTGACAGTTTCCTGGACAGATATGCACTTGGGTGAATTTTCCCATCTTTCACGGAACGCTGGGAAAGTACCGCGCCAATGCCCTCGTTGAACGCATCAACTTCCACCACGAATTGTCTGGCTGGGTCAGACAGCCAGAATGGGAGCCGAAACAAACAGAGACTTGAGCTGTTTGAAGGCTTTGTCGGCCGACTCACTCCACCTAAACTGAGATTTGGTGGATGTGAGAGTGTGCAGAGGGGCCGCTATGGCACTAAAGTTCCGAATGAACCGACGGTAGAAGTTGCAAACCCAAGGAATTGATGCACCTTTTTGCGGTTTTCTGGAACGGGCCACTCTGCTCCGGCCTTTACTTTTGCCGGGTCCATCTGTATGGACCCCCGAGTCACTATCAGGCCCAGGAAGGATACAGTCTCGGTGTGGAACTCACATTTCTCTGCCTTCACATATAGATTTATAGTTTTGTAGCAGACGTTGAAGTACCAGATGGACATGACTGGTATGGCTTACGAGATCAGACGAATAAATTAAAAAGTCGTCAAGATAAACAAACACAAACTGGTCCAGGAAATCTCTCAGTACGTCATTGACCATATTCGGAAAAACAGCAGGTGCATTAGTGAGACCACAGGGCATGACTAGATACTCATAGTGTCAGTAGGTGTGTTAAAACCAGTCTGCCACGCGTCCCCCTCTCGGAGCCGAACCAGGTGATAAGCGTTCCGGAGGACCAGCTTGGTGAACACCCGGGCGGCCTGTAATTGTTCAAAAGCAGAAGACATGAGGGGTAGAGGGTACCGGTTCTCGACAGTAATGTCGTTAAGTGGGCCATAGTCAATGTAGGGCCTGAGGGAGCCATCCTTCTTGCCGACAAAGAAGAAGCCCGCCCCCACCGGGGAGGAAGAGGTTCGGATCAGACCCGCCTTCAGAGAGGTCTCAATGTACACATTGCTCTTCTCTTGGGACCAGAGATCGAAAATAACGTCCCCTTGGGAAGGGTAGCTCCCGGGATCAGATCGATAGCGCAGTCATAGATAGGCGATGCGGAGGCAGGGAGGAGGCCTTGGGCTTGCTGAACACCTCAGCGAGGTCGTGGTAGCAGTCAGGAACCCCAGTCAAGTCTGGATGCTGGAGGGGAACAGAGGGCAGATTCCTGATCTGGTCGCTGCCTGCCATACGACCCAGCATCACTGGGTGATCTGTCTGAAGGCAGAGTTCCATGCAGTCTTGTCCTCACTCTGTCAACGGGCGTCTGCCCAGGGGTTTGAAGGCGGAGCCAATAACGCAGGAAAACAGCACGCAGAGGAGCAGGATAGCGAGCAACAGGCTTTTTCTTGCACAGACAAACACCAAGCAAATCAACGACACAAGCATGAACAGAAAATCAACCGAAACAGAAAATCACTGCGCAAGCGGGCGGGACACGAACCACAGGCAACCGAAAACTAACCGAAAGGGCGAAAAAGACTCAACGAAAACAGAAAGCGCTCCACAAAACTGGAGGAAGGAAAAAACGATTGGAACAAACAAAAGGCACGCGACGGCGGAAACAGGTAAACATGACGAGGATTCCTACGGGAGTAATCGAAAACGACGGACGCGGGTGACTAATAGCTGGAGAGTCCGGCATGAAAGCACAAAAAATCTGGCAGTGGAAGTGAGGCCAGAGCGCAGTTTAAGAGCAGGAGCAATCAGTCTGGCCACACCTCCACTGCCACCAGAAGGAGGAGGAGAAAACAAACCAAATAAACATGAAGCAACCCAAAACAGAACTCTTAACACACCCAATGACTCTACCCGTGCTCCACTCCACGCTGGGGTTGTGCTGGCACAGCCAGGGGTATCCAAGTACTACGGTATGGGTCTGGGAGTCAAAAACGTTTCTGCATGATCTTGACCGGATCTGTGACATGGGATACCCTGAACAGGCTACGTCTGTCAATTCCCTTGGCCTCCAAGGGAATAGGCAGTTCATGGATTGTAACACCCAACTCACGGGCCAGTTTCCTGGATAAAATATTAACATCTGCTCCCGAATCGATCAAGGCGTCACTATGGGCGACACAGTTCATGTGGGTGAGTGTCACCTGGGTAAGTCTGAGTGGGGGAGTGTTGGTGAAGAAGACTCAGTGTCTTGGGCTGTGTCTTGGGCTTCCCCATGGGCTGGGCCTTCACTGGGCAGCCAGCAGTTTGGTGTCCTTTCTGCCCACAATAGAAGCACCTACCCTCCAGTACGCGGCGCTGACGTTCCTCCTCCGGCAGCCTGGTCCGGCCCAACTCCATGGGTTCCGCTCTGGGGAAGGGGGGCGAAGCTGGCACTGATGCTTCGTCACTGCTGGGGAACCACCCCTCCAGGCAGGGAGGGAGACCTGCCCTCCGTCTGCGTTGACGCCGGCGGTCCTGCAGGCAGGCATCCAACCGGATGGCGAGGGCAAAGGTCTTGGGGAAGTTCTAACGGAGCCAGTTGGTCTTTTAAAAGTTCATACAGACCGTCAATGAAAGCGTCGATTAGGGCCGGCTCGTTCCAGCCACTGTTGCCAGAGTCCAGAACTCAATCGAGTAGTACACCACCGATCTGTTTGCCTGTGCCAACCTCTTAAGGGCCCTTGCTGCCTCACGTCCCTGGGTTGAGTAGTCAAAGATCTTCTTTAAAGAGTCTATGAACAGGTCAGATGAATCGCATACCTCGGGTTGCGGTCCCATTCTGCCGTCGCACGCCCAGTGAGGTGCGACATCATGAATGCGACTTGGGAATGTGGCGTGGCGAATGCTTCCGGGTTGAAGTGCAGGGTGCACTGGACCAGAAAGGGACGGCACTGTCGGGAGTCACCGGAGAAGCATTCCGGTGAGGCGAGGCGAGGTCGGACAGCCGTGAATGAGCCGGTGGGTTGACAGGGCGGTGAGCTATGCCTGGACTCAATCCCGGAGCCAGACGGCGTCAAACGCAGGCATGTGAGGATCTCCTGCATCTGTCGGGCCAGCTGGGTGACCGGGTCGGTAACAGAGGTGCGAAATTCCTCCTGGCAAGCGTTGATTGCTAACATGTTGCGGAGAACGGTCGCGACCTGGCCCTGGTTCTGCCTAATACATGCTCCTTGGGAGATTACCAGGTTTTGCAGGGTAGTGTCGTCTGCTGGGTTCATTTCTGGCCAGATTGTTCTGTCACGGTGGCTCAAGGAAATGACAGAACCCAGACGCAGACGATCAAACATTTATTTGGGAATTCACACAAGGCTAGGTTCAAAAAACGACACTAAGGCTTCAAAAAGGGGGAGAACAGAAAGCGACACTCACTAGGAGGCAGAAAAACATAACTAAAAGATCTATACTGAAACTGAAATCTCCCACACCGGGGAATAAGGGCAATTTAGAAAGACTGAACAGAAAGCGCAAAGCTAAGGCTAAGAATTGACTATACAAAGCAAAACGGCTATGAAACTCTAGACAATGGTACTCACACAAGGAAAATTGGACAGACTCTGACTCGACAATGCTTTCTCATACACAACAGCAACGATCTGGCAACTTGATGTGACACAGGACAGGCTTAAATAGGGAGTAGGGGGAACAGGTGCAAACAATCAAGGTAATTAAGGGAGGAAGGGCAAGGTGGCAGAAATGACAACACACTGGGACTTTCAAACTAAAACAGGAAATGACAAACTTGGCACAGAGGAAACATGACAAACTTGACAGAAATATCTTGATTTGACCCACCCAAGCAATTTAAAATGATTATATAATACAAAGTAAACATTGTGCATTCCCTAAATGACAATGAAACTGAGGCAGTGTTCCTCAAAAATATTTATGTAACATTTTAAAGTATGTTTTTAGGCAATTGCACACATCTGACACAAATATTTCTGTTGTAGTTTGAAAAGAACAATACATAACTATACAACTATGACATACAAATTTTGATCATGATGTGAGTCATGTTTCAATTACCCTCAAAGCTTCTGCCTCCTGGCTTTGTTTGCCAAGTCATCAAGTAAAGTCATCAAATGACGGCATCGATTGATGGTGATTACAGCAAGACCAGTGAGGCGATCCTGGCCCATGGATGATCTCAGGTTTTGATTATCTTCAGCTTTGAGAAGCTCCTCTCTGCTGAGGCCACAGTCACAGGAAGAGTGCAGGCGATTCGCAAGACAATCCACAGATTAGGATACAGTTCCTTCAAATGTTTTTTTTTATGGATGAAAGAGAGTGGCTCTACTGCAGTCATGTCATCAGAAGGCAAGCTTGGCAAGTTGCATATTTCCACAACCAGCTCATTTCCATCAATATCACTCTCATCTCCAGTGCGTAAAGTGCTGCAGAGCGTGTCACACTCGTTGCACAATTCCACATCATTCAGTTATTTGAAATTGAGCAAAACTCCCAATCTGCCTCTACTTCACCCAATGTCTCAAAGCTATCCTTTAACGATTCAATAGCTGTGTCAACAACCACATTGAAGAATGCAGTTTCTAACCTCTTCATGGCATCTTCAGAAGGCTCATCAGGGGCTTCATAGGCAAAGTGTTTTTTTCTGCTTTTTAGTCTCTTCTCTTTCAGCACAGCCTCCACATTCCACATACATGTCTTTAGCAGAGATCTGAGCTGCAGCAAAGCCAGTATCTCTGTACCTAGTCAGTGATATTTTTACCTTTTTGAGGAGGTCAACTGCGACATCAAGCTGCATTGTGGAGGCTGCAGGAGCTTACTGACATGGTTCACGTGGTTTAAAATGTCATACCACTGTGCAAATGAGGAAGCAGTATGACCCGACCTCTTCCACTAAACTCTGAGATTCAACATTGGTCAGGGAATCTGTCACTTTGTCCCTGACTTCCAACAATGTATCTCTTATGTTACAGGCCTGGTACCACACATACAGTTGACGCGGCTCTCCCACTGTGTGTCACTCCAAGACCTCAGTGCAAAAGTCACATGCTCTTTTAGTATCGCCCATCTTTGTGGGGGTGCTGAAAAAAGGGTGTACAGTTTCTGTACATTGCCAAAGTAGCTGATGCCATCCGTCGATGCTTTTGCTACATCAGGCACCACCAAGTTCAGTGAATGTGCTCCACATGGAACATAAAGTGTGTGAGGATTCTTGTCATGCAGCCTTGCTTGAACTCCTCTGTTCCTTGCCTTCATGTTCGCACTGTTTTCTTATCACCGTTATATTCAACTCCCTAAGCCTCAAAATCAAAGTTGACAAACCAAGAATGCACAAGAAATCCTACAAAGTGTTCCTTTATTTCAGATGCTTCATCCATTTTAACAGTCCTTCGATGACTGACATCTGCTCTTGATGACTTGCATCAGGAGTACAGTCCAAAATGAGTGAATAAAATTTGGACTGTTTAATCTCAGTTACCATTGTGTAGCGGACACCCTGCTTGGTATCATTCCTCCACTTCCCTTTCTCACCACTTGTGAATCAGCCCATCTGAGGTCACACCAGCATGGCCCCTGCTGACTTCTCCTCAACACAGAACCTCCTTATCAAGATGGCACCAAGAGCCATCTTGAATGGGCCTCCTTCCTCTAAGTTCACTCTCTGGGCATCAAACCATAAAGATGTCATTGCTGACATTAGACAAACACCTTGCAGGGAGAAGAACCTTTCTCCCTTCCACAGTTTATGACTCTGTTTATGACAAAGACCCAAACCTCAAACTCCCCCACTCTCTTCTTTGGGGGCCAAACTGAACTCCAGACCTTTTCCTGCATTCCTGAGCAGGACTGAGACTCTGAGATCCCTTTGTTTCATTTGTAACCTAACAAATGTATTAAACATATTATGTCTCTCATGGTAATGTTATATACTCGGATATAAGAACATTACTTGTTTACTACCAGTTTACCTGAGGTTGATACTAGAATCATGGACGTTTTGATGTTTCATATTCAACAATGTTCCCTCTTCTGATGACGTACTCTGATGCCTTGCTACAGACTTCACCAACGTGAAATGTGTAATGCCAATACGTCTTTTCTCGATGTTCTTTCTTCTAGAATGTTCATTCTAGTATCCTTGAACCATTTCATATGTCATCTTCTTACAGATCCTGATTCTTTCTTATCGTTAGATAAGTAATGATGCTTAGTTATACTAGTTGTACTAGGATATCTATTCTTTAACCTCATGATACATTCTGTGCCAGTAGTTTACAAGAGTTCACACATTGGGTCATGGTGTTTGGAGAACGTTAACACAAAAGATTAATCGTTGGCTCCAGACCACAGATGCGTGTCTCCTGGGGGCTGGTACAGGCACCGAGCCCGCCAGTCATAAATTACAACTAGCATCTCCTCCTCTAACTTGTTGAGGTGTGATTGGACATTAACTTGACCAATTCATGCATAGTGATGAGTTATCTGAAACCACCTCTTCTCATGATAAAAGGGCAACACACCCTTTGTCCTACGAGCTGAGCAGAGCAGAGCAGAACAGAGCAGATCATTTTCGGACCAACCATTTTTCCAACATTTTTCCTTGAGCACTCCTTTTTCTTTTACCAGAGTTCTGTACTCTCGCTCCTACAGAATTCTTCAAGTTTGTGCCGCACGTTCGTTCAGCTTAGCCATCACTTTCCTTCTTCGTAACCAAGTTGTGCCTCTTAAGCTTGAGTGGTAGTGCCTAGAGTTAAACCAAAGTTTTTACACTTTTATTTTGGAGACTACAACTAGCAA
>CAAKHB010007902.1:1978-18274 GCA_901007665.1 Aeoliscus strigatus | reverse complement strand
AGTTTTTCCCCCCCCCCCCCCCCCACACACACACACACATTTCACACATATACCTTACAAACTTATTTGCTGACACAATAAACTTTTTAAACATTTTTTACTTTTAAATCCATAAATTTCATAACATGGGCTACACACATATCACCAGTAAATACAAACATGAATTAATTCACGTACAAAGTTTGACTTCGTCTTGTCCAAACAACAGACTGGAATTGAGCATGAACATTTTCTGGTTTTCTGTCCAGGTCCTGCTGTCCAGTCAGGATCTCTTTGTCTCAGCAGTGAGTGAAGAAGCACAGACGTTTTCCCACGCAGATATTCTCGGCTCGTCCATTCATTCAGGGATTCTGGCAGCTACATTAAGATGATGCCGTGATATGCTACATAACCCATCAGCCTTTCATTAAAAAAAGAATGATGAGAGATTAGTAAGGAAAAAGGATGAATGAATTTATGGAATAGCTCAACTTTATTTCTCGCAGGGTGATAAATGAGATGATGGTATCGCATGAATACTTAACACCTGGGAACACTGTCATTCAGCAGTGCTGTTTGATTGTGACTGTCAGTGGCAGCAGTCTGCTGATAGCTCACATAATTTCAAATCGGATACATCTCGTCACTCTACAGTGCAGATTTACTGGTCATGTCATCATGTCAGACTGAGTTCAGTCACGTTGAAGCCTCATTCAGGAATGGTTGTACCGTTTAAAACAGATGTTGATTCTAGCAAGTTCTAGTATCTCTGGATTGGTTTAGACTGACCATGGCGTCCGTCCACTCATACTAAACTGTCATCATGTTTTTGTAGCAAATAAGCATTTGTAAAAATGAATATAAGGACAAGCATTGCATGATAAAAACCTAAAAGAACACACACCTTCACTTTTTTACACCTCCAGCTGTGTGTGTGTAGCAATGTGTAGTATCATGTACGTGCAGCACCGTGTGTTAGTGAGTGTGTGTAGGACTGTTTCTAAGCATGTGTGTGTACCGCGTGTGTGCGCGCGTGTGTGTGTGTGTGTGTGTGTGAGAACATAGTAACGCATGTGCGTGTGAGTGTGTTTCCTGTTCTTTCTCTATTTACACTTGTCTGTTTGAGTTTATATGTGTGTTCACGCTGACAGTTATATGATCAAACTGGAAGAAGAGAACATGGTAGAATACACGTGAAACACTTGACACGTGAAGGTTCTGTGGTGAATGACACTCGTCTGTTGGCTTTGAGAAGTCCATCACGTGCACAGATGTTGTTTATCTCATCAGCAGCGTGGGAAAGTTGTAAAGAAACGTTGTGAGCAGCCAGAAGTAGCAAATCCTGGATCTGTTTGCTGTGTCAACTGTCACTGCAGCACAGCTGGGATGAGATCAGCTGACCTCAGATCAGCCTGTGCGCAGATTGGAGCTGCTCATCAGTGACTTCTGTTAGACCCACTACTCATCTGAAATTCATATTAATTCCACTTCCACTGTTGATTTAAAAAATGCTGGAAAACCTAGCAATGAAAATGTCGACTCAGTGGCACTTTCAAATAGAAATAGAAGGTTCTGTTTTCACTCTCTCACACTTTATGTGGACATTTTCAAAGCAAAAACGAATATATATCAGATCACAGATCACAACATTTGGGAGAAACACGCCCCATGGAGCATTTAACTATAACGATAACCTAAACTTAACCTTGAAAACCGAAACTAGACTAACATTAACTTAGCTTGAACCTAACCTTCACTCAGCCTAAACCTATTTGAAGCTTAACCTAAGTTTAAGTTTCCCTTAAACCTGACACTACCCTAAGCTTAACCTTAACCTATGTGAAACATCAGCGTCCATTAGAGGAATACCCACAATGCACTCAGACAGAAACACCTGTGTCATATCCCCACTGTGGGTGGGGGCGCTGTGTTTGGAATCACTCCTGGGTTGTTAGAGGATGACTCACCTATTCATTCATTCATCTGTGGATGTTTCAGTTGTTCAGTCTGTAGACAAGTTCAGTTCAATAGTTCAAGCTCAGAGCTGCAACATTCCGTTCCAGTCTAAATGTAACGACCTGCTGTGGGGTTGTTTGAGAGAATGTCTCTGGTCTTGTGAAATAAGTGAAGCACAAACATGCAAGGTTTCACATTTTACATTATGGCTGCGGAGTCGTAAACATTTGCTAATGATGTCAAACATATTCAGCAAACAGCGCCATAAACAGGCGGAGCTGCAGCTCTGAATCCTTTCAAGTGCGTCTCTACATATTCATCAGAAATGACTGGCGGTAATAATCTGCATCTCTGATGACTTCTGTGCTGAGATCCTGGACGAGCTCTAACGTGACTGAGCGCTTTAAAGAAAAAAAACCCTTGAGCACAACCAAATGTCAAGTTACCAGTCGGCAGCGGAGAGAGAGAAATGGGCTAAACAAACCTTATGAAGGTAATAATTGCAGTCCTGAGGAGGTCTTTTCCAGCTATCGTCAAAGAAAAACCCTTTTCCACTTTGTGTTTTTCCATAATGTTATTATTATTATTAGTGTTATTCAGTTTTTGCATCAAGTTACTGTTTCATAATTCTGTTCCCGTTATCTCATCCGTCTGCTGTGTGCGTCTCATTGGCTGGTAGACTCATAAGCCCACCCCCCGTGGTCACACCTGCTGGTCTGTTTGATTCAAGTTAATTGATTACTAACATGTCCATCTCCAGACCGCACACATTAGTCTCCTTTTCCTACTCAGTCCTCATGTGCAAACCGAAAGATCAACAACAATATTGACAAAAACAACGTCAATCATCCAAACTGAGCCTGACTGAGATGAAGAGTGAATTGTGAGTGGACGAGTCACAAGTGTGTCAGACATGTTCAACAAAATGAATGACACTGCTTTTTCTTGTCCCACAGCAGCTCTCACATCTGCATCGCTGGCTGAGACTGATAAAAGGCCGGCATGTCGCTGCATTCAGCGACTTCCAGCAGGAAGTGAATCATCGCCTCCCGCGTCGTGTCAGTCAGGAGAAGTGTCACATGACCCCAGTGAAGGATTAATTAGGGATTATTATCCCATCTCCGCTCTGCTCAGCGGGTGTTGTGCTTTTGTCCTCGCCATTATTGGCATAGCTACCTGAACCACTAGCTAGGATAGATGGATAGATGGATGGATGGATGGATGGATGGATGGATGGATGGATGGATGGATGGATAGATAGATAGGGGGGGGGCTTCTGACACAGGAACATGGTCACGTACCTCTGTGTGGCAAAATACCCAGATGCATCTACAAACCACCACCGCAACTGTTTGCTGTTTTCTCAGTCCATCATGAGCTGATGTATTGTGTGTGTGTGTGTGTGTGTGATCCTCAGCAGCCATAAAACCTCCTGCTGAGAAATGTACCGGGACTAAGAGCAGCTGCTGATTCGTCTGCTCCATCTTGTCCAACGGACGGCTTTTAGAGCAAAGTCACAGCGCAGAGTGGAGCTATTACACACTCTGTACACCGCTGCTCTTTGATGGAGGAAAGGTTGAGACCATCAGACCTGCTGAGAGCTGCTGCATAGACACACACACACACACACACACACACAGTCAGGCTGTATGTGTGTGAGCTAGTCACTCCACAGGAAGTATTTGACATCTCCTGCCAACCCTGCTGCAGGTGTGTGTGTGTGTGTGTGTGTGTGTGTGTGTGGGCGTGTATGTGTGTATGTTCCATTTTGTTTTCCATCCTGTAATTGAAAATAGCCAGAAAGTTGTTCACTCTGACCTCTTATTCATGAATTAGTCATCAATACGTGTATGAATCACTACTCAGTGATTCAGAGTCAAAGTTCAGACACACATCCTCCAGAGAACACTTCAGACTTTGTGTCGTTGGAAACTGAATTTTCTTTTCTTCCCTGGAAGTAACAACGTTTACCATTGAACATCATCTGCCACTGGTGGATGAAGGAGGCTGCTGTTTGTATGTGCAGAACGGAGGGATGTGGACTTCCACTCACATCCTGCTCAAACCACAGTCTCCCACGATAGAGCAAATATTTACACACCACCTCATCCAGGAAAAGTACCTCAGTCCACTAAGGGCAAACAATGACAGAGCTCACATTCTCAGTTTAATTGTACAGCAGATAAACGACTCTTCACTTCACATTGTATTTTATTGTACTGTTTGTATTTGTAAATGGGACAAAGCATTTGTTATGTAAGCTAATAGTCAAGACTATTTTTCAGTGTCAACCACACACACACGTCAAACAACCACAGAGCCTATGAAGAAAAACTAAAAGGAATTTAAAAAAAAAAAAAAAAGACAAGTGACTATCAACATTGTTGCTCATTCGACCAGAAGTCCACCGCAGGGAGCAAGTGAATTGAAATGTTAGAATACCACACGCTAAAATGCATTAATGATAAGTCGAGTGCTCAGAGCTGCTGTTACTGCATATTGCTTGATTTTACTGTTTGTTATGGTGCATTAGTGAAGAATTGCACAATGCCCGACTGTACATACTGATCTTACTGCACGTTGTATTTATGTTATTTATATTGTGCTGAGTGTATTTCATAGGGTCCTATTGTGTTCCATTATCCTTCCGTGAGTGTCGTTTGTGTGTTTTACATGAACTTGACTCACGCATCAGAAAATTTGCATTACGCATCTGCGAAAACGCATCGACAGACTGAGGTACTAGAGGTCGGTACCTTTTGTCTGTGGAGCAAATAGAACAGTCCAAAATGTGATTTTTGATGAAAAATGTGAACGGAAAATTATATCTGTCTTGTTGGTGTTACTGCGGTAATAAGATCTGTTCAGGTCGCCCAACCCGGAGTAAACAAGGAAAACACAGAATAACCAATCTCGGAGAAGCAAGTCTGCTAGTCTAGCAAATTAAAATGTACAATACAATATGTGATTTTTGACCGGAGAAGTGGACAGAAAATGATTCCAATCTTGTCAGAGTAACAAGATCCGCTCACTTTCAGTGGCTGCCATTTGAAGTGAATGACGAGGATCACTGAGAACTGGAAAAAAAAAACAAAAAACACTGTGGCGAGATTCAATGCAGAGCTCCGCAAACACACTGACTCACTTTAATCTAACAGACTCAGTATGTTCTGCAGCAACAACAACAATGCCGCAATGTTGTTGTTGTTGTTGCTATTGCTGAGACTGCGGGGGAAGGCTGGAGGTCGGGGGGTGGGGCAAAATGGAACGTATGTGGATTCGCCGTTCAGACACAAACTGGAGTGCTGTGTATTTGAATCCCTTCACCTGACACCCGGTTTCAAGAATGTGCTTTCAGCCCGTTTTCAGGATCTGTCTGGATAATCGGCCTCAACGATGCAAAACACACCAAAGCGTCTCTGTGTGGACATGGCCTCAAACTGAGGGGACACATGAAAGTAAATTCAAGTTCAACGTGGCACTGTTGCACTGTTGCACTGTTCAACGTGGCTACTTCCACAGACACACTATTACTGAGCTAATGCTAACAGATGCTAGCATCAATTAACCACTGGTATATGTTGGTAAGACGTTTGCAACGTAAAAGTCCTTGGTGGAGGTAACAAGTAATAAACCTGGAGCAAAAAGGCCACAGCAAAATGTGAAAAAAACAGGAAATGTGAATGAACAGTATTCAATAAATTCAGTCATAGAATTGTAGGTTTAAAAGAGGCTTTGGTCCATTAATAGATTACAGTTTAACAGAAACGTTTGACTCAACAGTTTCACAATTCAGTCCCTCATCTTCCAGAGATGTTTATTAAATGTAAAACCCAGAATCGGAACTGAACTGAGTATAGACTGCAAATATATGAATAATAGGCTCTTGGAACTCGGAATATATACATAACACGGTTTGTATATTTAGTTCAGAGGACTAATAAATAATAAATACGATTTCTAAAAAGACTACTGTTTCTTGACCCTTTAATAAAAGCACTTTACAGTACATGGTTCAGGACACACGCAACACCCACTTCTGTGTACATGTATGAGGTTCTTTTAAGTTACAGTGAAGTCACAGCGCCACCATATGGCCAATGACTGGAGACACAATTACAGTGTGTGAGGGATTCAACTGGTCCAGGGACGGGACACATGCTGAGAGAAACAGCCTGCGCTGGGGGTGGGAGGCACAAAACTGATGTCTGCTTGACATGAAAAAGTCACAGAAAAAACAAACAAACAAAAATTTAAAAAATTAAAAAAAAAAAAAATTAACATTCACATACATTCAAGAAGTGCAGCGGAAACTGGGTGTGGTGGGGGGTGGGGGGCCTGTGACAATACTGACGTAGCTTTCCACCACCAGTGACTGTGGAGTGAATGAATAACGTGAAGTGTCTTTGAGTCCATAAAAACAGTATATATAAGGGATGCAGTATTATTATTATACACAGGTTCTACTTCACCCCCTCTAGACTCTACAGGATGGGTTCATTACCTGATAATCTGTGTTGGAAATGTGGTACACAGGCAGGGACTTTCCTACATGTTCTCTGGGAATGTAGTCTGATACAGCCATTTTGGGTAAAAGTATTAGAACATCTAGGGAAGGCTCTGGAGATTGAGATCCCAGTCACTCCAGGATTATACTTACTGGGCGACCAAAAGTAATGGGAGTGTCAAAACAAGATTTTGCAGTCATAAAGGTTGGGACGGTTACGGCAGCCCGGATTCTATCATACATATCCAACAAGCTGAGAGGAACAACTGGATAAGAATTGAGGAGATTGTATAGCTGTGACTGAATAATATAATACTGTGTGTGAATTACTCTGTATTGGCATGTATAGGTAGGTACCATATACCAGGGAACCACTGTAACCCCACCCAACAGAACTGTCTCTAAGTGTGAAATAATAAAAAATATATGATAAAAACAAATTATTATTATCATCATCCTCAATAATCCTCAGTGGAGATTGCAGTTAATGGAATGACGTGATATTCGTGTTCACCTGAGGGTTGTCTTCTTCAACAAGTCAGAAAGTCTATTTGTATATTTTCGATGTACTCTCAGTACTCTGATTCACCTCAAACACAGCAACTGAACGGTGACGATATGGATGATAACGGCGGTATGACATGTTTAAACATGCAGAGTCAGCAGTATTTCTGTCCATGTTCCTGCATGTGATTGTAGTAGAAGCAGTTATTTATTACTTCCGATGGGTTTGTAAAGTTCAGAAATATTCTTTCTCCTCATCCAGGAACTTGAACTATCTCTTCCTGGGTAGCGCAGATGATGTTATGAAATGGCCGGAAGCCTCCTCACACCTGTGGGGGAGATGAAATCAACAATCTGGAGCAGTGGAGGTTCACGTTTAGTCCAGAGGAACGTCTGACAAGCTTGGTAACAACGAGGTTGTAGCTTGTTTTGACTCCTTCATCTTGTCCAGGCCGAAGAGCAGATCCAACTGCGTGACGGGACGCAGACGCTCCTCGTCCACGGGTCTGGAGGAGAACAGGATTACAGGGTTACGAATACACAGGAACCAAATAATCAATTGCTGGATCATTGGATTCTGTCTGAAGAAAGCCTGACATTGAATCCAAAGAAGAGATTTTGTTTGTTTGTTTGTTTGACAATTTGATTGTGTCAGGTGTCTGTGAACACAACAACATTCTGATCATATAAACAGGATCATTCACTTGTTCTGGCGTGAAGATGACATCTTACTATTGTTTTTAATGGGAATACATTGCTGGTGTTCAGCTTGTGTGATGTCTCGTCTCACACCTTTGTTTGACACGTTGTGTCAGGCAGGCTGTTCGACGAGGCCGTGGCGTTTACCGTCTGGTAAACTGACGCTCATGAACTGTCACTGAGTTTTACTGGTGTCGTTTCAGTGCTGATGTGACATATTTCACTTTGCCTCCCAACGTAATGTCAACACCAGGGAAAATGTTGACAGATCTTTATTATTTGTGTGATTATACACATTCTTCACACAGATGCAGTGTGTGCAGTAGTGACACTGTTTCAATGACTTTGTCAAAGTAATGTAACTGACGACTGATTTGATTAGTTCATGTGTCAGTGTTCACATCACAACACATCAACACACATTATCATCATACATGTACATGTAGAGGTTTTTCAACAAACTGTGCAGACAGAACTAGATTTGCTGTGTCTATTTTTATTTCAAATGAACTAGTTCCTCCCAGACTCTGCCCACTGCTTGTTTTGTTGTAGCAGTCCAGTTAAATGTAATTTGGTCTGTCTCCCCGGCAGGAGAGAAGAGATAAGGACTAAAGGATCTCTTTCTCTGAGCATAGAGCATGAACCATTTTCTATCTGACCTGTAGGGCAATTTGTATTTTGTTTGGTCTGAAGTTTACTGAACGTCTTTTCCCCCTCTTGCCTCTGTTAAAATGCCCCCTTACCGGAGAAAGTCTGAGCCTTAAATCACACTCTGGGACCAGTGCCTGGGGGAGTAAAAACACTAAAACATTCTGTGTTGCACTAATAATTCTTACATACTGGTTCCACACTCGTCGCCTAGCAACACCAAAGCAGTGTATTTTTAAACCAGCAGCCAGTTTACTTTGTGTGTCAAGTACTGTGTATTAAATACTGACACAATCTGTGCTTTTGGGTATTTTTGGAAGTATCAGTGTTTGTCACTTTGCCTGCTACTGACAGCAGGGGTCTGACCTCCACCTGTTTGGAGCTGACCCAAGAGGTGTGAAATGTTGAGGATGTTGGAATGTGACTCATACGTTTCCTCCTCCTCAATGTCCGGCAGCTGCCGAACGATCTTCCTCATCTGCTCCTTGCGGACGTAATCCCGAACGCGGTACATAGCAGCATCACGGCAAAGCTCCCGCAGGTCACTGCCGGAGTAACCATCTGTCTTCTCTGCAATCTCCCTCAGATTGACGGCGTTGCTCAGCTGACCAGGAGAGAGCGGTGAGAGTGAGCAGCTGGAGCTGGGAGGATGCTGCTCGAGTAGGTTCACACTTTGATAAGGACAGATGAGGAAGAAGAATCTTACGTTTTCTCCTGCTAGAATAAGCCCCAGGATGTCCTGTCTTTGCCTGCTGTTCTGCAAACACCCATGAATGAATGTGCTTGTTATTAAAAGTGACAACCGTTCACATCCATCAGCAGCTTGTCAACGGATCTTACAGGAAGGCCGACATGAAACGTGGTGGGCATCCTGCGCAGAATGGCTGGATCCACATCCTGCGGCCGGTTGGTTGCTCCCATGACCATCACCTGCCAACAGACAACAGACACAGACAGGGACCAGGAGCTGAGCTGAGCCTGCTTGGTGGCGGTTACCATGGTAACAGCATCAGTACAGAGACATTAAAGCAGTGTTAAGATGCTGTTTTTACCTCCACCGACGGTTCTGTTTTTGCCGGCATTTGTTAGCAAATTAATCTGAAAAGTTCTGAATAGATTTCAGTGAAATGGTCAGGAAATGCTGATAATGGGAAAATGAACAGATGATTAAATGTTGGCTGTGGTTAGCGCACTGGCTGTTGGGGGTTTGGGGGTTTGAGCATACCCAGGGAGGGAAGGTTGTTTTTTGTTTTACTACTGATTTGTGCTTAGAACTGATTGAATAATAATGACATCCACGTTATTTCAAATGCTCAAGGCCTGTTTCGATGATCAATCATAATAATTGTACATGAAATTAAATGGAATCACAGTTAGGGTGTACCTGAGCAGCTTGGCCGATGTCTGCACTCTCCGAGTGCATTTTTTTTGTTGTTGTTGTCTTTCTTACCTGAGTCGTGGCAGCCGTATCCAGGCCGTCCCACAGGCTCATGAACTGAGCCTTCATCATGGCCGTGGCCTCGTGGTCCATGCTGGAGCGGTTCCTCAGGAAAGAATCTGATAGAGAGGAGGAGGAGCAGGGGTGTAACACACTGGATATCAGATGGAAATCAGGGGGCGGAAATCTCTGTGTCAATATAAGAAATGATCTCCTTTAACTGTGAGTGAGTCCCAGTCAAACTGGTCATTAGAAGAAAAACTGAAGGGAGTCGGAGGAACCACGGCGGTGGGATAATTTAGGATTAAAGAACAATGTGAATGAGAGAAATAACTGTCAAAATGTTTAATTCAGCAAGGTCACTGAATCACTGGAAGATCACTGTGAAGAGCATGGGACGATGAAGATAAAGTCTGATCAATACAAAAAACTTAAACATTCAACTTCAACTTAAACACGTTTTCAACCAAAACGCCCTTTGATGAGCTGTCAGATCGTGTGCGTAAATCTAATGACACTGCGATGACACACTCACCGATCTCGTCAATGAAGATGATGCACGGCTGGATTTTTACAGCCAATGAGAAGACGGCGGCGGTCAGCTTCTGGGACTCTCCGTACCACATGTCGGTCAGAGTGGATGCCTGCAGGTTGATGAACTTGCAGCCAGAGGCTTTGGCTGTTGCCTTAGCGATCAGTGTCTTCCCGCATCCAGGAGGACCGAACAATAAAACGCCTCCAAAGACAAAACACGCTGATGCACTAACATGGTTTACTGACAACATACTAAACATACTAAACGTTTCCACACAGAAATATACGACTAGTTCAAGAAGATACTTGTCATCTTTCAACAACTACTTTGGGCAGACTTTGCTCTGAACAGTTAACAGCCAACTTAACCAGTCTGCTCCCACAAGCAGACTTTTTCAAAGTTGCATGATATAAACAAAGCTTGCAGGTGAAAAGCAGCCAAAGTCCCAGAGCAGCTAATTTGGGAGGCTGAGTCATCCTGGAGCTCCAACTGAAGGTCTGAGCCAAACAGAAACAACTCTGCAGAAAGTTAAGAATTCCCCAGAGTGGCTTCCAGGTATGTACAGTATACTTTGTCAAATGTTCCAGGAACACTGCCTGTGTGGATGCAGGTGATACACAGTCGCTGTTTCTCCAGCGATAATGAGGTGGAGAGCAGCAGGTGGACAAATGGAGACCGGGTCTACTTGTGAGAGCAAAGAAGATGAACACAGTCCTGCTCAGATTCAGCAACACGTTTCTTTTCAACTTACTTGTCTAAAAATTATGATTTCATATCAGCAATGTCTCTCTATCAACATGTTAGAACATGGTCTGAGAGAATATGTACGAATCATTTATCTGATGGTCTTACAGCATCTGAAAGTTCTTGTTCCCAATGCTGCTTTAAACATCAGAATGCTTTAAACATCAGAATGTGTGTGTCCTTTTAAGGTCTACAAACATGCTGTGGTACCTTTAGGAGGCTGGAAAAGTTTGGATCCAGCTAGGAGATGCCTTTTCTGAAAAGGCAGGATGACAGTGTCTTGCAGCTCGTGGATAATCTCATCCAGACCAGCGATATCTCTCCAGGACACCTGCAGGAAGGAACGAGGAGGAGGAGGAGGAGCTATGAACCAGCCTTTTGTGTCGCTGAGACATCTGCATGTCATGGAGTGAAAGTGACAATTTATTACCTTCATTGTTTGAGGATCAACTAGGTGACAAGCAATGTTCATCTCATATTCAGTGAGTTTGACTCCCTCGACACCAATACGCTTCATGAGCTGTTCAGCCTGAGGACGTAATACACACAGCTCAGGATACGAGCAGCTGACAACATCTGGTCCACTCGCATCAAACATCTGACATGGGGAAACTCTAAATTAAAATAAAACTCTTCACTTATTATTGTAGTATTACAATGAAACAGCAAAACAGACACAATAAATACAAATAAATTCAAACTAATTAAAATCAATATATACACAGCAATCAACAAATGAAGGATGGAAAGTTGATATGAATAAGTAAAGAATTATTATTATTATTATTAACATAACTATTAACATTAGAATATTACAATCTAGACACAGTTTACTGAAATATTATATCATATTATATATAGGCACTGAGGCACTACAGATGTGCTGTCTGTCAAAAAATACAGAATTATGATACTAAACATCAAGAAAACCCAAGTAATTGTTTGCAAAAGTTACAAGTGACATGTCAGAGCAGACAAATATCACTTTGTGACTATTATGCCACTATTACATCCTACTTGCTTACTACTACAGCCACATTATGTTTGTCTTTTAGTGTTTTCTATGTGAATAGATGTTATGTGTTTAACCTTTATCTTTTGATTGTGATAGAAATAAAGTGGATTGGGTTAGATGATTGTTGCTGCTCTGCTGTTGTTTGTGTAGATCTAGATCTAGATAAAGATGGGAATTCACTCTTTCCATAATCTTGTATATTTTCTATGTGCAGCAGGTGGGTAGTGCACGTACCCTCTTCTTGGCTTGGTTCTTCTGTTTGGAGGTGGGGTCCATAGCATCGACCACCCATTTGATGCTGTAGTAGGTGGCTGCACCAAACACAGTCAACCTGACCAGCATCCCCAACACCTCGCTGCGGGTCAGCGGCCGCAGCAGAGCCTCTCTGGGAATGTCCTTCAGCAGCATCTCTACTGGCTCTTACCAGTCCATCAGCTGCACAAACAAAAGCAAAGGACAGAGACTGACAGGAGCTGATAGAATAGAATATAATTTAGAAAACATAAAGGACTGAATTGCTGCACACTTTCAAAATTGTAGAAAGACTCGGTAATTCTGTAACATCGATTGAATTGAAGCGGATTTGTGCTTTAAGATACGTTGAAAGAAACGTTAGAGTTCTCTAAAAGAAAAAAGAGCATTCTCTGCCCGTCACTATTGTACTTAGTACAATAGGATGTTAGCTAAGTTAATGCTCATATTAACTATGTCGCTATAATGTTTATTACTGTCTACTAGCCACTGTGAAGCACTAGCCTAGCAGCTCCACGAAGCTAATGCTAAGAGTACAGCTGGCTTCCAACAGCCACTTGTACGCTGTTCATCCATCCATTGTGGATCGAACAGACTTTAGATTTAGACATTTTGTATGTTTGAATATCAAACTGCCACTTGCATGTTTAAGAATAACAAACATCCTTTTACCTTGAGAAGGATGACTTTAAATGACAACCCAAGCATCATTGGTGCATCAGACAAAACGGGTCGGCTAGGAACAAAGTTTCACTTCCGGGTTTTCCTTCAGTTCGTTTGTTCCTGCTTCAGCCGCTGGATGGCAGAGCTGACACACAGCTCAGATGTAAATATCTGCAGCACATGAAGATTGGACACAAGGTTAGAGTAAGGTTGTGCTAAATACAGCAGTGCTGACGAGCGAAGGACAGGAAGCAAAGAACCACTGCTCATGTGACGCTTATGTGGTTAAAGCCCCACAGGAGCCAAAGAAACCATCAAATCCACGCAACACCCAACATCCAAACATGTAAGCACAGATGGATTTACAAGAATGCGTGTTGTTTATGACATTGCATCCAATTATAAACTAGTCATCATCTTCAGTATGTTTTAGTCACCAGCGCTGATTTTCAGCAGAGCCAAGGATGAGCTGCTCACGATAAATATGGATGTCTAACAGTATGGTGAAGAAATAACAGGAGTACAGTGGGATAATTTCATGGTATAAAAAGGCACAGCTACAATTTTTAAACACATAAGCTTTGATAGATTTATGCGTCTGCATGCTTGCAGTGTAGGGTACGACATAACAATACACCTCTCTACAGCTGTAACTATTACAACAAATGCGATTGGACTGTTGGCATCACATGACTTTCCAAGATGATTTGTGAGCATAGAGGGATGGAGATCTTGTAGTTCGTGCCGTAATAAGATCCACTCACTTTCAGTTACTTGACGTAAACAAAGAAAAGCACAGTGGTGTTAAAGCTCATTAGGACTTAGAACGCCCACATAGACTATGATGTAGACTGAGTGTAAACACAGAACCAGAAATCCAGTTTCTTATTAAAGTAACTTTTGCTAGGCAGGTTCACTAAAGGTATGTACGCTTCAGGGCAGGAGCACCATGAGGCCCAGTGTACCACCCTCTCTAGGAGAATTATTGGCTTATTGGATTTAAAACAAGACGGTAGAAAACACATTTGCTATTAAACAAAGTTATGTCCCCATTACTGTAGAAAAAGGCCCACAGATTGTGATCACACACACCTTTTGCTCCTTAAAATGCTTCATAAAGCTTTAATCCCTGTGTACCACAGCAGCGTGTCCCAGAAGACACACAGTGACAGCAGCATTTGATGGGTCTGAGCAGAGCGCTGTCCTGCATATCACACCAAACCAAACATCCACTGTCAGGCGATGTGAGGGAAAAAAACAAAACAAAAAAACAACCTCAGCTAGTGTCTGTTCAGCTTCTCTGTGTCACAGCAGAAGAAATAAAATTCAGTTTTCAGAAGCCAGACGTTTTAGTACAAACTGGCAGTTTGATCTGCTGTCACAGGTGTTAAAAAAAAAAAAAAGGGACACCATTTTATTTTGGATTGTGTTTTCTACTTCAGTTTAAACTGATCAGCACCTCAGTAAACGCTGGTCACACAAAGCAGATATTTTCCCTTTTCCATCTCCCGGGAAGAGACGTTAGGGCGAGCAGGATAAGGGATCATTTGGGAGAGAATTATTTATTGGTCTGGTGCCCAAAGGAACAGAAGAGATTTATTTTTTAATGTATTCAGTGTTGGAACTGGACCACATCATTTGCATATCTTCGCCACTAAGCATAAGTGGTAATTTGAGATTTACATTAAGGATTAAATAGTCCCATAACCTAATATATTACATAGTGTGACAAACGAGTTTTTGGGAAATGTCTTTATCATTGTTAATTCATTACTGAATAAAGCCATTATTTCTACATAATAATGTCTGTTAATCACATATTTTGAAAAATGTGTTTAATTAATTTAACCTTAGAATAAGTTTCACATGTGTAAGTGGGAAATATACATATTTTTTAATTCAGCTGTTATCACATTATAATAACCAGACATTCTGGTTTATTTATAAATATACTTCTGCTTGTTAAGCTGTTCTTCCGCTTCACGTTTGTGGGATAAAATATTAGTGATTTCATGTATTCATTCTGTATGTCAATAAATTATATATATGTATAGTTCAGGTAAATTCTGAAAATTTCCAACAAGCCTGAAACAATAAGATGTATTTTTATTTATATTTTATATCACTGTTTTTTTAAGATGAAAATTAAAATGAATAAGATAAAAGCTTGGAATAAGCGTGCTGTTGTTGGCTGCCTACGGCAGGAAATGAGACAGCAGCTGCCTCATGTTCCTCCATTCGCATCCACCATGGTTACGTCCTCACTGAGCTGCTGTAGCTGACTCCATAATCTCCAGCTGGTGTGAATTATTCTTAGCCAGCGACGTGAAATTGAAGTGAACAGCCCCAATTTCTCTGGTTAGAGTCTAATAAGAAAAGCTTGGGGCTGTCAGGTCAGGCTGGCGGCGGGCGGGTTTATGTGTGGCAGGCAGACGTGGTGGAACGTTCAAGCTCCTGACGTTGAAAACAAGAGACAGCACCTGGCTGGATGCAGATGAATATATATATGTATAAGTATATATAAGTAGTTGGTTGCAGATGAAGCTGCTGAATCCACACTGTCACAGACTTAGTGCTGGTTGACAGAATGACCTCATCTTTGACTGAAGCACATTCAAAGGTCGGTCTTGGTCGACCTGTCTTCTCGCAGAATAAAGGTTTGACCTCAAACATTTCAAATGGATGAATTCTTTTCCTGACATTCTGGAGGAAAAGCAGTATTTGTATGCATCCCGTGTGGATCCCCAGAGGTTGGCTTCGCCCTTCACTACCCCGCTCCTGAACTATGATCTGCCACATATTTATTATTGATCATTGCTCTCCCTGGCCGTTGCCGTGGTAACTTGTACACATCCACCTACAAGCCTCCTGTGATGAAAAGGCCGTCTGCTGCTGCTTTGGAGACGCATGCGAAACATCTGTCTCTGGATTGCTTGTTTTTATTTTGTTTCTGGCTGCTGGTCAATCGCTCCTGAATGGACACACAGCTGATGCTGAGCTATTGAGTTGAGTCAGTGTGTAAATTAGGTTGTTTACGACCAGTGAATCACTGATTGCTTGTGGATGATCGACTAGGGTTTGAACAGAAACTTATTTTTCCTTTAGTGAGCTTGCTCATTCTTGATGACTCCCTGTTCATCCTGAATTCAGTGCAGGTAGCACAGAGTGCCTCCAGGATGTTGGACGGTGCAGAAACTCGTATGTTGTTTGACATCCAGGAAACGATCGATCACACCCGAGTCTCTTTGGAATCAATCTCCATCTTGTCATGTTGGGATCCAACAGAGCTGTGACACTTGTGCTTTCTGAGAATTTTCACGAATATTTAGCAGCATCTGTATCGCAAAGAGGCACAT
>CAAKHB010007900.1:5158-18478 GCA_901007665.1 Aeoliscus strigatus | reverse complement strand
CAGCAGCTCTCATTATCATACTCAGATCTACTCAGTTCAGACCAGTGTGAAGATACAGAGCCAGCGTATTTACATTTCTGCTGCAGGGGAAAGGGGCTCGGCTGACAAATAATATCGTGTGAGAGCTGACTTGAGGCTTGAAAGGCTGCTGCTCACAGCACATGATATAGATTACATGTAGAGAAGTCTGGGCCCCCATTAACACGGCCGTTTGATCCCGGCAGCACAAATTGATCCAAGGTGAAGAAATGGTGGCGTAATTATGATTGATGACGACAAAAAGAGGAAATGATTTGTGCCTTTAAATTCTCAGGGAGAAAGCAGCTCTTTATCCCGGGGGAGAGAAAAAAACAAAAAAAAACACTGTCGCAGCTTCCGGAAGCCGTAATCAAGTGTAAAGAAACCACATGATCTGATTTGTACGTGTTTCCGTCGCCGGAGGAAGTGGAGCTGCCATGGGAACGAGGGATAAAAAAACAAAAACGTACAGTGTGCGAGTGTTTTGAAATGACATTAAATGTAGTTCTAAGGAGGCTCACAGAGACAGAATCTACAGATCATCACTTAAATACACCGTGGCCGTCCCATCGTCGTCTGACTCAAACAGACTCCGACCTCCAACAGCAGACGTGACTTCGTGTCGGCGCGTACACGCGGTAGAGGGGGAGGGGGGGGAGGGGGTTTTGTTGTTGACACCTCTACAAATACAAATCCACTCCGGCCCTCTCCTCCACTCGTACAGATTCAAGCCGTCGTTCCTCCTGTGCAGGAGATTTTCAGAGTGTCTGTGAGTCCCCCCCCCTCTAGAATAACTCGCTAAATAAAGAATAAAAACAATCTGCTCTCATTTCATTCAGTGCACCTTTTCCCCGTCTCCGTTGCCGGGGGGATGACCGAATGCATTTCATATGCGAGTGTCGCGCTTCACTGCCTCCTGAGCACAGAGCCGAATCATGTCCCCCCCTTTTAAAAACGTTAATTTTACATTTTTAATGACTGTCTGATGGCTTAAGTACGTGAATACAGCTTACAAGAGAATATGTGATGCTCTGAACCCCCCCCCCCCCATGTCCAGTGGACTTGATAATCTCCGTTGGTGACTAACAAAGGGAGAATGTTGCTTTATGGGCGTAAAAAGAACCAAAAAACACATCTTATTACTTGACAGAGTGCTCTTTTCTTTCCTCAGTGGATTCCAGTTAGCCAAGGAACCCCCCCCCCACCCAATTTCACGGCTGATTATCCGGCTGCCAGGATTATCATTTGTTATTTTAAGGCAGATAATACAAGATTAGGACTTAATGGGATCTGTGAAATCAGTTGGCTCTCACAGAATGCTCCGGACTGTGGAGGTGAGACCGTTGACCAGAACCTTATCCCGTATCCCCAGGGAACAGTTGACACACAAATCGTCGGGGGGGGGGAATGTTTTATACAACCACGACACACTTGTAATCTGAGCGCCGGCTCCTGTGTTCGCTGGCTCAGCTGTTTAGGACACAAATTCTGCTCTTCTGCTCTCGCTTCTGAGGTAATTAGCTTGCGCTCAAAGCTGTCATATCCATAAGTGCAGCTGCTTCTGAAAAAACGGAGCAAGAAAACAAGAGGCCGGGCCTCCGCGGGCTCAGTGCCCACCACAGCCTGGATTATGGCACCAAAGGAATCCCGGGAAGCGTGCAGTGATTCGGCCTGACACTTGCTGCCACATTTAGCGTAGCTGCTGCTGACTCCCAAAGGCTTCAAGCAGTTATCTGCCATGGTCTCTAGCATCTTTAAAGAGAAATTACCCCTCGTCACTGCAGATTTACCATCCTGTAATTAGCTCGCCGCACCTTTTGACTGCGAGTGAAGAAGCGTAACGTTCACGTGCAGCAGACTGTGATTCGTCCATGTCCGTTCATGAAAAAAAAAAAAATCAGCACGAAAACTATTTATTTAGTTTCTACTGAGCAGAAAGTTTTAAAACTACTCTGCAACCGGCACGGGTGTCATTGTGTGCACTGGTTTGCCTTCATCACGCTGTAATTACACCACAGAAACACTAGTTGGTGCTGGAGTTTCACGTCACCGTGGTGGCGTTTGTGAGGTACAACTACGGCAGGAACGGCTACGGATGGAAATCAGCTTCCAGCTCAAACTGACGTCATGTTTGTGCACCGTCTTCTTCAAATGAACACTAAATACCAAATAAATAAATACTGGAACAACTGCACACGGTGAGACGTGAAGATGTGGAATACTACGATGTGATGGGCATTTCTAAGCAGTGAATTAAATTAGTGCAGAATTCACCTTTAATAGGTCACGATCACAGCGATCGATATAAAAAGATCCAGTAGATATAGATGTATTTTAAGATCCAAGAGGAAACAGCAGAGCTTTGCATCATGGGACATCTCTGGGATGAAGGCTGTCACTCATACATCTGTCCGTCCGTCCGTCCACCCCGTGGATCATCACGTTTCCACGGGATGATGTCGACGTTTGAGCTCAAGTGGAAGGTGAGAATTTCCGGCTCATTGTGTTTATTCACCACATGGCGCTCAGGATGGCGGTGGAGCCCAGCGGCCGTGCAGGTCCAATCCTGTCGTGTGTCAACGGCCGTAACGATGGTGTGTCTTAATTGTTTTCAAGGACAGAACTTTGTGTTTCGTACACTGAGTCGAGCAAATTTGACTCCTCACACACCCGGGGCTCACACATTAGCCTGAAATCATCCAACACTTCACCTTTTGGAGCTCCCATTGGCTTCAAGTGGCCAAATGCCGCCTTGTTTTATTCATGTTACGGTACGTTAGCGCCCTTTAGTCTGGCAGCAGCTGACGTCTCACCCCTGTTCCCCTTCTACAACTGTCAGCCAGATCGGATCGTTTCTTTTTTACCGTTATGTTTCCCTCCTAAATTCATTCTCCAGGCAGCAATTGTAGCATCACAGGGAATCTTCTTTGGAATATCTGACAGCCACAAATGCAGTTGTGGGAGCGCGCTGGGTTTAATGGGCAAAGACAGCTTCACAATCGCCAGGAGTGTTATTCTAAGATCGGGCTGGAATCAGAAGTTTTGTCAGATTCAGTTAAGCGGGCTGCTGTTAAATGGCCCGAGTCGAGCATCAGTACACGGAGTGACGGCTGGAAGATACTGCTGCATGACAGCTAAAGTAGCAGGGTGCATGGCGGACATGGACCCAGCCTAAAGAGCCCCGAGGCGTTCTCTTCTTCATGACTGACTTTTAAGTGTTTTATCCCCGGGACATGGTGATAATGTGCATTAAGATCAAGAACACTTATTTCAATTGTGCTTTATGTTTTATTCTGAGTCTTAAATTCAGCCGTGTCTAGACTGCGCTTCACTGAGAATAGCTCACATGGGAGGATCCAGGACTGAACCAACGCTCCAGGAAACCTTACATTATATTTCTGTTCAATGAAAGTATCTGGAGCACGGAAACGATAAAAGCTACAGTGACACAGAAAGTCACACCGATTGACCAGATGGTGGCGCTGCAACATTAACTGACATCTAACGTTTTGATGGCCAAAGCACAAATTACCAATCTACACGATGATCCAGGTAAACTGGGGAAAAACCTCCATCCTCTGTGAATCACAACAGGTGTTTTATGTATTTGTATCCTCAACAAACAGCATTCTGCGTTTCTGTGTGATCAAATCAGAACTCTTCGCTCCTGGATTCATTCACCGTTACACTCACTGCTCCTTCACCACTGCGTTGCCACGTGGGAAAGACGCAGCCTCATTCCTTTACCCAGAAATCAAACAGTTGAACCAGGAACGTGTCGTCCAGATGGAAACATCCCATTTATTCTGAAGAACCCCCATTTGCCTGTCAACACAGCTGTAATACACAGAATGAATGTGGAGGAGGGAGGTGTCGTTCAAAGAGCCCCGCAGGCCTCCGAGGCTGCTGCCGAACCACCAGACGTTTGAAACCTGACACGCCGTGCACCGCCATGATGGCCGACTGTCATCTGATTCATTTCACACAAATCCACAGACCTCAGTGTCATTTGACCACCATCGTTAACTGTTCAAGACACATCGGAACAGTGACGGAGGAAGGGCCCTAAATACACAAATACAGGTAAGGAAGAAACTATTTCCTGGTCAGATTCTCCGATCAGGTGAGAATTCTCTGCATTATTCATGTTCAGGATTAGCTGCTTCTAATGTTTCAATCGCTGTCAAAGTGTATGAACTCGCTCTGTTTCTACTCACTCAGAGAGAGTTAGAAACGACAGCATGGTGAGTTCATGGCTGACTAAAGGAATAAACATGAAAATCACTGCACGGACTCAGTTCAACCACAAATAATAAATCATCCTGTCCTGGATGAAAAACAGTCGTGTGTGCAGAGCAAACTGGGAGACGAGGAGGTAGATGTACTTCACCAGCGCTCCTCACCGATCACATCTACAAGGACACAAAGGTTTAGACTTAAATCACGTCGTCGGACCGATTCCTCCCTGACTGCACGGCTGAGGTGGAACTTTGGGAGCGTAGAACTTTCCGGAAGGGATCAGCACCCTTTGAAACTGAGAGCAGCGTGTGTTGTTGTTGACATGATTTATGTGGATTAGACTCCAGCCCTGTTAACTGGTGTGACAGCGGTACGAGGACGCAGTCACATCCAAATGTGTCCCATCTGGAGGGGACAGGGTCCGCTGGATGGGAGGGGCCTGGCTGAAGGCTAAAGTCAGCCAGGTAAGAGCACAGCGTGCTTTTGGGTTAGACATGACAGAGAACATTCCCTGACAACATCACAGAATACGTGAAAGTGCAAAAAAAGGAAAACAGCGACGAAACAATTTAGCATGAGGATTGGGTACACAACACAAAGGGATATGAAACGTTTAACCAGGAAACACACATACTCACGCGAGGAAAAAAATCTGGACAGGCTGTGACTTGGATGGGTCCTCGACCCCAAAGGTGACGATTTGGCACAAGACAATGGACATGACCTAAGTAGGAAGGGAGGGGGAACAGGTGGAAACAATGAGGGCAATCAAGGGAGGAAGGGCAAGGTGGCAGAAATGACAAGAAGCAATGACTATCAAAATAAAACAGGACGTGGAACAGACATGAACATGATAACACACTGACTTGACCATCATGACAATTGGTCCAGAGTCTGAACAATAATGAATCAAAAAGGATTCAATAAATACATCAGTGGACAGGTATGGTACTACAGGAGAATGTGGTGTCCCCCTCAGTTAGAGAGGAATTTTGGTTGCCATGGTAGCCATCTCCTCAAAAAGACATCCAGCTTCAATTGCATTCGAGCAGTTAGAACCCCCACTGTACACACCTCCCCCAGCGTCTGTTTCCCCTGGGTCACTGTCAATTCCTCCATTTTATCGTCACCATTTTCCACGCAGTCATCCAGAGTAGATGTAACCTTTGGTCCCTGACGTCCTCAGGAGTCAGATCGAAAAGAAAGTGACTCGGTGCGAATGGCAAATCCATCCCCAGAACTTTATCTGTCTCACTTTTTACCCCCCTGAGCGCGCTTTTCTTAAACCACCGTCGGCCATTTGTGACTGATCTGAGAGCTGCAGAGAGCTGAGGGTTCGTCACAGAAATGAAAATGTAAAAAAGAAACAACCAAGAATATTCAGCAGGAACGGATTTTATTCATCCTGACTTCAGAAAAACTTCCAGGGTAACTGATGACCTGAATTCAACATATGAAACTTTAAGAAGGATGAAATGGAACAGATGTCGGTTCAACCGCTCCTTTAATTTGGGGTCCATTGTTCTTGTGTTAACGCCAACAGAACATGTTCATAGGAGACGTCTCACACTTGACAGAACGAAGAGGTTCGTTAGCATCTGTGCGTTTTATGGGAAAAAGCAGCAGAACCGGAGAGCGGTGTGACGATCTGAAGCTGTCCAGTCAGTTCACGTCAGCACCGCCTCTCCTCGAATTCCTGATCACTGAAAAGTATCAGAGCGTTGAAGAAATGAACCAAAATAAACGAACACAATCAAACCGCAGACGAACATGTCAGCAAACATGGTTCTCCTTCAGAGGCTGAGGGTCACGCCCGCGTCTGTGTGGCCTCGTTGCACGGTGACCTCTGACTGTCACGCCCAAGAAAGAAACCTCAAATAAAGCAACAGAAGCGCTCCCATCGAGACGGAGCCTCCCAAGGTCGTAAACCCTGGTGGTCGATCAACCCAGACGGACGGGACGTGCACGGACACACAGCTGGATTTTCCATTGTTGCGTCCCGTCGGGGTTCGGGATCCCGACGCGGCTCCAGTGGAATCACTTTAACCTAGTTGGACCTGCTCCGGTCATAGATGAGGGGTTTTCTGCAAGAATGTTTTGCCGGGGTTTTGTACACACCCACACTCGACCGCTCGCATTACCTTTGCTTCACATGTTCCCCCACGAGTTTGCTCCGGGTCTGTAACAAAGAAAGTGGCTTATTATCACCCACGGGAGGAGTTGTCTGCACATGTACGATCCGGTAATTGCTGCCGCTTAACAAGCAGACTGAATTGAACTTGACATTGAGCCATTATTAGGAAATGAATTGCTGTTTTTGCAATTATGTCAGCTTGACAGAGCCCAGAGCATCTCCCCTGTAGAAGGATCCCACGACGGGAACGCTGCTGCGCCGCTGACGCTGACGTGACCATGTTTAGGGTTGTTGGTTTGGTTTCTCCTCTAAACTGCCTCTGGTTGTTGCGGTGGATCGTTCTCGTTCGCTCCGTGAATTGTTAAAGTAAGTTAAAGTACGTAGATGACCCTGACTGAAGTAAGTCAACAGGAAGTGAAACATCATGGCAGCGAGCGAGAACTGATCATTTTCCTTTCAAACCATTGAAATGCTCATTCTAAAGGGTCCGTTTCCTGACTGCAGGAGACAAACGTCTGCGGTCCCACGTGATGGCGTCGTGATGGCGTCGTGATGGCGTCGTGATGGCGTCGTGATGGCGTCGTGATGGCGTCGTGCTGTGGACATGCGACGAAGCTGCGGCAGCTTCATCGTTCGTTCAGTCGTGGAAGTTGAAGAGTTGAATTTCAGCGTTCACCTTCTGGCTCAAGCTGAGGAAGAGTTTGCGTCATCGTGTCTTACAACAGGAACACAACATCTCAGTGGGGATCTGCTGCCCCTTCTGGCTTCAGAGAGCTGAGTGTATTTAAATAATCCTTTGGGTGCCTGAGATTTTTTTTTTCCCCAGTCCCAGCCACCACCTCACAACGGCTCATATCTCCTTCAAATCAGGTAACGAGAGCATCCATGTGGTCACCTGGTGGCGCTGCGCTCACATGGTGCGCTCATGAATAGAGTCATAGTTACAAACTGGTCTGGAGGAGGAACATAAGCGTATGAAATCTCCCTTGAGAACGGAGCAGCTTCACTGGACTGAAATGAGGCGTCGCGTACCTTCTCGCCAGCTGCATGATGCTAATACAAGATGGCAGCTCGGGGCAGCTCGACACTACTTTCTCAGCCTCATCGAGTAATTGGTGACCCAGTGCCCCACCTGACATGGGCCTGAACAGAAACGGGGAAAAGTGGACTGCTGAACGTTCGCTAAGGAGCATGTGACACTTGTCAGCCTGTCAGCTGCTCTTAGAGCGTTTGCGTTAACGTCAGAAATCAATCTTCAGCTCGTCGTGTTCCAGCCCAAAGTATACGGACTCATGTTTTATTAACTGGAACTGAGGCGGTACGGACATCTTCCTGTCGTATAAACGATCTCAACCTGACAGCTCTTCACATATTCATTTGATTTCTGACCCTGTTTTGCAGCATTTTTCAACCGTGAGCGACTCAGATAAATAGAACATTAAGGTACCTCCTGGTTTTAGCAGTACAGGACCTCCTCTGCCTCCATCTGAGGAGGAGTCACAGTTCACAGTTCTCCCTCCACTCTGACTTACTGTGTATGTGTAGTAGATAGTGGATGTCGCAGCCATCAGGTTCCTGCAGGTGAACGTGTTCAGGAGAATTTCTCCTCTGGTGCTTGGCGTCCACGTTTGGTGCCAGATCATGTGTTTGTGTTCTATAAATCCCCCTGAGAAGCCTGGTGTTTTTTCACAGACTCTTCATTTTGGGGGTGTTGTGGGGGTTTTTTTTTGGTAATAGTATTCCTTGACCTTTATGTGGGGGTAATTTGACTTTCCCATGCTGCTCTCATGACCTTTCACCAAAGGAATCCAGAGTGTTTTGTTCATAACATCTGAGGCCGGCGACACCTCTGATTATTTTTCCTCTCAGTATTTGACAGAGTGAATGATCATTGATCATCCAATCACTTCAGTCACCATTCCACAGGAGGAAGTATTTCATTACAAGATCAGCCATTTCACATGACATCCTTCCTGGTTCCTCAGGTGTGTGGCATGTGAATGTGAATGTGTGAATGTAAGTTAAATCTTTAAATACCGTTACTAACCCTAGATGTAAAAAAAAAGAAAAAAAAAAAAAAGCAAAGACTAGTCATTTGAATTTCTTATAAATTAACCAGCTGAGTTCAACAACCGGTTTTAATACATAGTGTCTGTGTCCTGTAATGTCAGTACTGATCTCACTGAACAAACCACTGTATAACCACTGGAATCTTCTGATCGCTTCATATTATTGATGAAACAAAAACAAAACAACGTAAAAAATTCTCTCTGAATATTTCATTGATGGGAGGAAGAAACTGAACCAAACTCACAACCCTCTTATTCTTTGTCTTACACTCTAAGGAGCCCTCTGAGGTTGACGCTGTCTGCCCTCTAGTGGCCAACTGCTGTTAAAATACACAAAGTCAGTTTGCAACTTTTATTCATTATTGATCACTGATGAATTGAAGCTTTGTACATGATCTGACAGATATGGAGTGAGAGAATATGGAGGAAGATATGAAGGTTGTGTGATGGTACATTTGTTTCCCACATGGGGGTGTGACTCCCCCTAGAGGCCTGATTATCCAAATAATTCTATTCCAATAGAGCCCATGGACTGGTGTTAAGTTTTGAGGTTGTACCTTGGCTGCAGAAAGCGGTGTGTGTGTTTGGACGTGGTGGTTTTGTTTGTGTGTACACTGCAGGAGGAGGCAGCACATCTCACACCTTCAGCAGCCAGGTCGGAGCCGGTCCGCCCGACTGGATGAAGTAGCTCCACCACCAGGGCTTCTCTGTTCTCTCCTCGTGGTTCTGGGTCAGATCGCTGACCGTGTTGTAGCGCGCGTACTGGTTGAAAGGGTCAAAGCTGGCGTAGCTGCCCATGAACGGGAGGGAGCTGTCCAGATCCAGGTCGTCTGGCTCCAGCGCAGACTTCTCCAGAACAAAGTCCACTCGGCCTGCTGTGTGCATATTTGGAGGCAGGTGGATTTTCTTCAGAGCTCGGGTGTACCCGGGGGCCCAGGCTGACACGATGTGGATGCCAGGGGTGAGCAGGCGCCAGTAGTCTCCATTTTCAGCTACGTGAAGAGGGGATGGAGGGTTAGTGTGGTTGTCTTTGGACACGATTAAAACTGATGACTGGCGTCTTGTTGGCCTTTAACGGTGAACGTCTCCTCCAGTTACAAACCCATCCGACACGTGTGGCGACTACCTGTGGTGATGTCATGTCGTATTCCTTTGACAGATATCCTCGCATCCTTAATCCCAGTTCCGTTCTCATCCTTCACGATGCCTTTGATTCCGCGATGGGCCTGAGGAGCGACATCATCATCATCATCATCATCATCATCATCAACAACAGCAGCAGCAGCGCAGGCGTGCGTCAGAGAAGACGAGACGAGCCGTGACGCCACCGTGTCGTCTTACCGTTTCCATGAACGTCATCAGAGCCTCGTGGTTCTCGTGCCAGCTGATGAAGAGCTCTTCTTCTGCGGGGAACTTATCGCAGCCCAGCTCCACGGTCACCTCGAAGCAGTTGCTGTGCAGGTAGTTGAAGTCTTGCATACCTGAACAGAGAAAAACACCAAGCAGCTGGGCTCACTTCAGGTCATACAGCGCCCTCTAGTGGCTCCACCGGACACCTCACGCTGGTTTCACCTCCAGCGAAGCTGGACCTTTCCGCCCCGTTCACGGTTCCTCTCTGACCCAGCGTACGAGAGGATCCACACTGAGCATTTTCATTGGCCATCGTTTCATGTGTAGTGGCGTAGGTTTTTGCAAGAAGCTTGAAAACCTACAGAAGAACAGGGTTATTTTCTTTTCAGAAAGCTCAGCTCACGACCACTTCTGACTTTAGTCCCGTTCACCTTATCGTCTGGTGTTGGGGAGAACATGTTGCGTTCCATCGGGTGTTTGGTGAGATCGTACGGGTAAGACACCAGAAGATCTCCTCCGTGGAGGCTGGCCGACAGCACAAAGGGGATGGAGCGGATCCACTTCATGACGGCGTACGTCTCCGGTGCCACCTGAGACGCAGTTTTAAGCCTCAAAGTTTCAACAAATTGTCCTTTTGAAGTTGGAGATGGGCGAAGGACCGGTTGGTACAAACACGGAGGACTCATACTGTACCTTACCAAACCAGTAATAGTCTGGGATGGGGACGTGGTCGGTGCGGTAGCCCTTGTGTCTGCGTCTTCTGTACACGACGGACGTCAGATCAGGGAAGTTTCTGTTCAGGTCGATGTTCTGCGCGTTGTTCCGGCCGACGTTCCAAGAGTCGTATCTGTGAACCTGCTGAACGAACACGTTTGCGTTTCAGCGAGTGCAACGAGAGGTCGCTGGCGGAGACGCGGGCCTTGAGCGCCGACCTCGTCGTCGTCGTCGCCGTAGCTGTTGTCCTGCTGTCCGGACACAGCCACCTCGTAGCCGTCCGGGTTCATGGAGGGCAGGATGTGGATGCGGGTGGTGTTGATGAGCGTTTGGATGCGTTGGTTCCCCAGCAGATACTCTGAGCACAAGTACTGAGCCAAGTAGATGAGGAGCTGACGGCCCAAGACTTCATTTCCGTGCATGTTACCGACGTACTTCATCTCCGGCTCGACTGCAGACGATTGCGTTTAAGTCGTTGAGTCAGAAAACAAACACTGCCCACACAGATCGCCTCTCACTCACGTAGTTCATGTTGACCGGGGTTACTGGAGAACTCGATCACCAGCAGCTCTCGGCCCTCGGTGCTGCGGCCGATGCTGTAGGTCCTCGCTATGTCTGAGCACTGCTCCTGGGTTTTCTTCAGGATACTGCTCATCTGGGCGTTGGAGTGGTAGGTGAACTGCATCGTGGGTGCCGGCTCCTCAGGGGGGATCTCCATGCTGTCGACCTCATTGTAATGGTCTGCTGGTTAAAAAAAAACAAACACCATCATTTCTGCTCAACGCACTTTGACCATTTCAGATTGATGTTTCACACAAGTTGCTCTGCCGGGTTTGAAGCAGGCTGTTTGCAGACGCGTGTAAAGTTGAACACCTGCAGCCTTGTGAAGTGAATGGTTCCGCAGTCCTCTTTCTAGTCACACGTCTTTGCAGCATGTGTTTGTCTCAGTTGGATCGAATCACGGATCCACAAAGGTCAGTGCAGCTGTTTGACACACACACACACACACACACACACACACACTCCCACTGTGACGGCATGTGTGCATCCTTTAGTATGGAACGTCCCCTCTGGGACAGTATTACACCTTAATGAGGGACTCTGGGCTTCTACAGTCCCAGATGTGACCAGTAGGGGGCGCTGAGCAATTGACATGTGAGCCTCATCTCACTGTTGTTGTAGCAATCTGTGTTGTAGTCTGTGTTTGAGACTAGGACATTTGTGTTGGTTTGTGTTGGTTTTGTGTAAGTGTGTAAACAGTTTTTGACTGAACTGTTTCTATCTGTGTTGGCTCCATTTGTCTATTTATTTATTATGGATTTGAATTGATTTAACTTATTTAATTGAATTTATGTTTTTAAATTGATTTCTAGGTTTTCGTTAACTACTTGTATGCTGCTCGTCCTGGGGAGACATGTTTTCAAACTGACCTTTGGAACATGATGAATGAATGATGGATGAATAAAACCAACCTGAACCTGAGTGAGTGTGTGAATGATGAATGATCATGACGTTAGTGGATGTTGTTGTTGTTGTTGTTGTTGTTTTTTAAAAGCGTTGCGTTTCTATGATAAAGTCATTGATCCACTATTCTATTCTAAATGTTTACTTTTCCACAGTCCCTGTCCCAGGACAGGTTGTAGCCAGTGGAATTCATCCGGAGACGCTCCATCACAGCGTATCATCATGTAGACGTATTTTAAATCTGCTTTCATTGGTGTTATGTAGATGTTTGTGACTTTGGGTCACATGATATCGGGAACAGCATGAAATGAATGTGAATGTGGGAGGAATTACACCGCTGCCAGACATCTGACACCAGTTTAAGTCTCTGGGAGAAAAGGGACGAGTGCTGAGGTGCACGCGGCTGCTGAGACGATGTGGTGACGTTCTCCTCTCCGCTCCTCCTGCTCTCGTACGGTTCACACCCCCCCACCGGAACCTTTCCTCGTTACATGGATCTGATCACACACGGCCACCGTCGGCTGAGGTGACTTAAAACAAACTCACAACGAGGGTCCAGTGGGAGTGAGGGTTCGTGGGGGGAGAAGGAAAGCCGCTGAGAGCGAGCTGCGCCCGATCAGGGGGTCAGAGGTCCCCTGAAGGAGCGTCCTCTCACCTCTGAGGCCCTCCAGCGGGTCGTAACAGCCCTCCTGGTCCCCGCTGAAGAAGCGATCGCAATCCAGGAAGTACGGCCACGCCATCTCGATCCCCTCAAACGCATGGCGGCATCGTCTGTGCACCTCCTCGCAGGCGGAGCGGCAGGGCTTCAGCACCACGCTCCCCTCGCAGCGCGGGGCCAGCACCGAGCAGCCCAGCATGCGGATGTCCGGGTTGCAGGCTCCTCCGAGCAGAGACTCGGCCACGCTGATGAGGAGATACTCGGCGCCGGACTCGGCCTCCTCCCAGGTCTTGTGGCCGAGGATGTTGGGGAACATGGTGTGAGCGTAGGACATGTCATTGCAGTAGGAGAGGAGGACGTCGGTGCATTTGGCTGAGAAAGGAGAGGAGCACAAATGATCAACATCAGCCTGCGCTCCACGCTCCTCAATCTTCACCCCCCCCCCCCCCCAAATACTCCTATTATCTCTGGAAATTACACTTTGAATATTTCATACTGCCATTGATCATCTAAAAATACACATGGTGCTCTTGGGGCCAGATTCCATTAGTGTGAATGATGATCTTGTTCTGTTGTTTGAAACACAGACTGGTGTGAAAAACATCTGCACACATTTGTTGTGTGTGTGTGTGTGTGTGTGTGTGTGTGTGTGTGTGTGTGTGTTTTTCAGAGAT
>CAAKHB010007899.1:44929-59568 GCA_901007665.1 Aeoliscus strigatus | reverse complement strand
AAAGAGAGTCCAGGGCAGGTTCAGGGTGTCACAGATGAGGTGGTTCATTCTCTACGTCGGCCACGGAGGACAATCAGCACAGCAACAGCGATGGTAAAACGGTGCCTAGATAAAGTGTCCCAACTGATTGTTCAGGAATAATCATCCCTTTTCATTTATACATTCATATAAACGCCACCAACATGAATTAGTAGTGAATCAGACGTCATATATACAGTACATATACACATATACACACACAACTATACAACACACACATCCATCTCCCCCACCAATTCACATTTGGTTGCCCCCGGAACTATAAAGGCCCGTTGCCTTGGGAAGCCTTTTGCCTGCACTCCCTGAAGACACACAAACTGGTGAGTACATAACACACTTTGTTGACTCCTTACACACACTGAGAAGCACACATCAACAATCCATACTCAGTCTGGCTCATGCTTTACTCGCTGAACACATAATTTAACGTGCAGGTTTGGACCTGCGTGACCCACACAGCCCCCACCAACAAAACCCAATCTCACAAGGACAAACATGGCGACAACCACTCAAATATGTTACTTCTCCATACAAACTGTGCCAAAGGCAATGTGTTCAGCTGAATTGTGCAAATCTCCAGTAAAGTGCTGTTGCTCCTCTCAAAGTGCCCGTGCAGTTATTAAAGCGCATTTGTACTCATGTATAGACGTCTATTTGCCTGTTGTACAAGTTTTATTTATGATCTCTGGGACCATGTGAGGGACACAGATGGTCTGGAATGGAATGATAGTAATGATAATTGTTCCAGGGTGAACACAAATCAGCCTTAAGAATTCTGTTTGATTGACACACGTTTGAATTCATGTGTGACCTCCATGATGGTGCATAACAAACCCAAGGACACAGCTGTAACCATGGAGATGACAGTTTGAGATGCTCCTGGAGGTTCTGTGGTGTCACGTGTGTGTGTACGATGTTCGACGGCCTTCACGTCTCAACCACTGGTCCGTTGGGGCTCGGCTCAGCTGGACGTCTCAGGCAGATCCTGAGACACGTGACACCGCCCCAGGAGGACGACCCCCCCGATCCGCTCACGGGCGAAGAAGAAGAGCTGTTGTCCAGGTCTGCCGAGGACACCTCCCTCTGGACCAGCGCCGTGTGTGTGTTCAGAGGGAGGCACATTCATGTTGTACGTTTGGTCCATCGAGACAATTGTAAATTGTGATGTTGGGCTATACAAATAAATTGAATTGAATTGAATTGAATTGAACGGTCATTTTCACCTGGGTTACAGCGACGGTCTCAGACCCAGTGAGGGTGGGAAGGGTTCTTCCAGAGGACGAGCTGCGAGCCCGTCTCACACCGACTCTTCTCCACGGTATGGATACATTCATGCTAGCATGCTCTTGACTACCGTAATTAACCAGAAAACATCCAATGGAAGCGATGGACGTTTTGTGACAGTCACATAATTACGGTACTCCAAAGTATTCTCGCGCCACTGGGGACATGGTCAGTGTTAAGGATGTCAGATTTCTGTCAGGGTTTGTCACTAAACCCTGCCGCTTTCTGGTAAGAGACAGAACAAAACAACCAACAGGTAAAGGTGTGGATGAGGATCAGCGGCGTGACCTCCATCGACCTGCAACCGACTCATCCTGACAGTGGTTTGTGTGGAGGCTAATGCTGAGTAGCACAGCGTGGCTAGCAGGATTTGGAGTGTGTCTCCAGCCCAGAGGGACAATGTGAGGAGACATGAACTCATTCTGGGATATACATTTTTAGGTAATTATTTGCTATTCTACCGCTGACATTTGACCTTTCGAGCTGCGAGAGAAACCTCTGCTCATCGGGCTGGCAAAGTCCGGAGACCAGAGACTCACTGGAGAGCCCACGCCACAGCACAGCCAGGAGACCAACTCCGGCAAGATGGCTGCCGGGCAGCAGCTGGACCTCAGCACGGACCGCAACAGACACACAAGGTCACACCGGAGTGACATAGCTTCATGTCGCTTCAGTTGTCCAGCTTCAGAGAAGACGCAGGAAGATTTCAACCAGTCTGTCTGAGCTTCTTTTCATTTGCAGTATTCACTGGTGTCTGATACGTCTGTAGTGGAGGTTTCTCCTAGAGGAGGAGAAGAATCAGCTGAGTTTATCCACTAACTGACAGACACACTCGATGTATACATGACCCGTGCACATTCCCTGTGTCCAGTTGTTAATTTAATTGCATTATTTTCCACAATGGTATTTGTGTCAAATGAAGCTGTTTTCATGCTGAATAGTCCATCCATCCATCCCTCCATCCATCCATCCCTCCATCCATCAATCCCTCCATCCATCCATCCCTCCATCCATCCATCCCTCCATCCCTCCATCCCTCCATCCCTCCCTCCATCCATCCATCCCTCCATCCATCCATCCCTCCATCCATCAATCCCTCTATCCATCCATCCATCCATCCCTCCCTCCATCATCCATCCCTCCCTCCATCCATCCATCCCTAAATCCCTCCCTCCATCCATCCATCCATCCATCCATCCCTCCATCCATCAGTTGTCTGTTTTGGTTTGGTGTCTGTTTGTTTGTTTCTTTTTCTTGCCTTGTCTTTCTCCTCCCTCTGGCTGGCAGTGGAGGTGTGGCCAGGCTGATTGGGAGCAATCAGCGCACCTGATTCTCATCGGCGCGCTGATTGCTCCTGCTCTTAAGCCGTGCTTTGGCTGCGCCCCACTGCCAGATTGTTTGTGCTTCCATGCCTTACTCTCACGCCATTTGTTACTCTCGTCCGTCGCTTCCCGTTTGCCCTCTAGCTCTTGTTCCGTCGTGTTTTCCGGTTTCCGCCTTAGTGCACGCTTTCTGTTTGATTCGGTCTGTGTTTCTCCCTCCAGTTTTTGTGGAGCGCCTTTTGTTCTCTTCGTGTCTCGTGTTTTCGCCCCTTGTGGTTGTTTTCTGTTTTCTCTCGTTCGTGTCCTGCCGGCTCGCCACGGTGCAGTGCGTCCTTAGTTTATGGCTGATTTTCGGTTTGTGTTCGTGTCATCATTGCTGTGCTACCTGGTTGTGCAATAAACTACCTGTGGCTCTATCCTGATTCTCTGTTTGCTGTGCCTGCATCTTTGGACCCGTCCTCAAACCCCGGGCAGACGCCCGTTACACCATCAATCCCTCCATCCATCCATCCCTCCCTCCCTAAATCCCTCCCTCCATCCCTCCATCCATCCATGCATTCTCCCTCCATCATCCATCCCTCATCCATCCATCCCTAAATCCCTCCATCCCTAAATCCCTCCCTCCCTCCATCCATCCATCCATCCATCATCCCTCCATCTCTCCCTGACTGACGTCATGACAACAAGAGAGGCCACATACAAGCCCCGCCCTTTGCTGTGACGTGGAGGCTCCTCTGAGCACCGATTGGCTGCCGCCCCCTCGTGCAGAGGTGGAGCCGATGAGGCGTTTGGCGTTCGGTCGGAGGAGGGACTTATGGGAGGGACGGGTCATCTCTGAGGAACCTACCGGAACTCACCGGGGGCTCAACTTCCCCTGGAGCCCAGTCAAGTGTGTTTGTGTGTGCGTGTATGTGATTTTGTGTGTGTGTATTTGTTCGTGTTTGTGTGTGTGTGTTTGTGTGTTCTCGTGTGTGTATGTGTTTTTGTGTGTGTGTATTTGTTCGTGTTTGTGTGTATGTGTGTTGGTTTGTGTTTGTGTGTGTGTATGTGTTTTTGTGAGTGTGTGTGTTTTTGTGTTCTTGTGTGTGTATGTGTTTTTATGTGTGTGTGTGTGTGTGTTTTTGTGTTCTTGTGTGTGTATGTGTTTTTATGTGTGTGTGTTTGTGTGGGTGTGTTTGTGTGTGTATGTGTTTTTTTGTGTGTGTGTGTGTGTGTGTTTGTGTGTGTATGTGTTTTTGTGTGTGTGTGTGTGTGTGTGTTTGTGTGTGTTCTTGTGTGTGTATGTGTTTTTGAGTGTGTGTATGTGTTCATGTGTGTGTTTGTGTGTTTGTGTTTTCTTGTGTGTATGTGTTCCTGTGTGTGTGTATGTGTTTTTGTGTGTGTGTGTGTGTGTGTCAGACACACCTCCTCCCTCTCCTCCTCCTCCCTCTCCTCCTCCCCCTTCTCCCCCTTCTCCTTCTCCTCCTCCTCCTCCTCCTCCTCACTCGTCTTTGTTGTGTACAGATAGATGGATAATAGATAGATGGATAGATAATAGATACATAGATAAAAGCTTGATAGATAAGAGATGGATAGATAGATCATAGATAGATCATAGATAATAGATAATAGATGGATAGATAATAGATAGATAGAAACTGTAAATGAAATAAGAGTAAACGAGCAGTATTGCAGTAACACTTCCTGCATCAGGACACACTGATCTATTTGTTATTTTTAATACATGTTATTTTCATATGTGTATGTTGTCATTTTCCACTGTACGTTGTTAAGTGGAGACTTCGACTGACCTGTGTGTGTGTGTGTGTGTGGTTCGTCCAGGTCCTTCCATCCTCAGTGGGTGGGGCCGTCCCGTCCGGCTGCAGCAGTCAGGTCAAAGTAGCAGCTTGGCTGCAGTCGTCTGATGACATGGACCGGTGCTCCAGAGGTGAGACAGCTCAGTGGCGCCTCTTGCTGCTGAGGCCTGTGACGGCGCGTCTGAGGTCATTGGAGCAACAGTCTGTAATTAGAGCATTAGGGACAGTGACCTCTGCTGCCACTTTGACCTCTGACAGGGGTCATGCTGCAAGTTGGCAGGTGGGACTCATGTGACCACATCAGACAGCGACCATTGAAGGTGTCACCGTTGGACACTTACACACACACTGACACAGTGTGAATGCTGCTGTCCAGTGTGTGCTGTTGATTGGTGGCTCAGTGCTTCATGGAGGGAAATGCATCTTGTTCTTGTGAAGCTGAGTGGACGTCCACTGAACAGAATGTCGTCGGTGGACGTGGAAGGTGTCCAGGTCTTCTCCCTGTGCTCCCACCAGCTGTACGTGACGTGCATCTCTGCAGACCTGTTCGTCTGCGAGGTCCATCTGCTAGAGCTCGGTCACCTCCTACAGAGCATGGAGGTCCTCCATCGGACCTGTTCTGCTCCGTCCATCCAGACCCTCCAGGTGTCTGCGTCCACTGACAGGAACAACACTGACACCTTTAAGAATTCAGTCACGTTCTAATGGGATATGACATTGGTCTTCCGTTTGTTCTCCAGGCCGCTGCCTTCCACAGCCCCAAAAAGGACAAGAGACCGCCCAGGAATGGCCAACGAAGAACAAGACGACTGCAGGTCGACTCCTCAACGATACACATGGTTTGGTCTGGAAACAGGAAAGGAGAGACGGTCCGGAAACATCACGATCAAATATGAACATCTTTATCCGAGAGGACAACTGGTCTGAAGCTGAAGTCCTTTTTATTTTGAAAGAAGTTTGTTTTTTGAGGTTTTCTAACGTCATTGCTGCTTGGAGTGAAACAAAATGTTTGTCACAACGGAATTATTTATAACACTAATACATTGTTCAAATGATGAATGAGTCCATCGTGATGAGACATGAAGGGAGCGGCTCCAGTTCCCTGGTGAGCAGGACGTGGTCCATCAGAGCCGTGATGAGTCGGAGCCTCGTCGTTCAGCGCAGATGTCGATGTTGTTCCCATCTGTGCACGTCACCATGAAGTCGGTCCTGACCTCGCTGGAGGTGGAAACTGTCTGGACCGGGAGGCTCGGGAGCTGGCGGCGGTATGAACACATCCCATGTCACTCACGTCCCAGAGTGTCCTCAGACTCCAGAACCTCTGAGGACTGGTGTGTGTGTGTGTGTTGAGCATTGTGTGTTTGAGTGTTGTGTACTCTGTGTGTGTGTTGTGTTGAGTGTGTTGTGTATTGTGTTGAGTGTTGTGGCGGTGCAGGTTGGTTCCTTCACGTCATCCCACGCGGTCCGGAGCTGCTTCGTCCGACCGCCTTTGTTCCAGCGTGACCAGGAGTCATTTACATCTCGGTTCCTTTCGTATGACGACGTGACACATTGAGGTGGTCTGTGGACTCACGTGACTCATCACCCATCTCCAACTGTCTCCACCTGCCATCAGGCTGCTGAGGAAGGGAACCTGACGGCCGCTGAGGAGGAGAAGCAGCGGATAGAACAACTGTAGAGGGCGCGCCGACGGCTTCTGGAGGAGAAGAACCTCACCCACCAACCCAGGTTCTTCAGGTAGACGCTGTCCATCTCACCTTCACGTCCTCCACCTGAACCCTGACCCTGACCATCGATCACTGGTTCCACAGGAAGTCCCAGGACGACACCTGGGTGAGCAATGACACCTACTGGGACCTGACGGGGTGAAACGGGGGATTTTCTGGACCCAAACGCAACACACAGAACGTGTCCAAACAGACAGGGAGTTTATTGGTAACGGGTCGAAGAAGGGGTTGGTCAAACACAAAAAACTTCAGTAACCAAGTCTTCTTCAGTATCTTCTTAACAGGAAACTCAAACAAACCGTCGTAACAAAAATCTCTTCAGCCGATGATAAATGTAACTTAGAGCAGACTCAACAAAAATCTCTTCAGCAGTACTTCATGAGGCGACAGGTAGCAGGGACAGGAACGGACAGAGCCAGCAGCGGGAGACAGGATCTGGGAAGACAGGCAAACATGAGCAACAATCTGGCAATGACGAGCAGGACAGGCGAGGCTTTAACACCTCTGAGAGGGACAGGTGTGGATGGTTGCGACTGATTGAGTTGAGATTGGCTGGGAGTGGCGAGAGGTGATGCGTTCAGGGGGGAAGGGCTTTGTCCACACAGAGTCCCCCCAGCTGTGGTGACACGCTGATGGTCCCGGTCCTGGTGCTTCTCTGTGTTTTGTGGGAGGATCAGTTGATATCAGCTGGTTTCATCTGGATTCCGTTTCTGTCGAATCAGCGTTGCCTACTCGTCGATCTTGTCACCATTTCTTCCTTATCTTTACGTCTGTGTCTGTTTTTCTTGTGGAAACAACGGATAACGTCTGTTGTAGTTAGTGCGGTAACAACGGATCTTGTTACTGCACTAACTACAACAGACGTCCATCACGTTCATCACCAACCACCTACATGTCGATATCGGTTCTATCTCTCACAGAGTCACATGACACAAACCGTCCAATCCATCCATTTATTCATTCATTCTTTCATACTTTTGGTTTCCTTCATGTTATTTATTTCGTTGCATGTTTTGTGGCTGAGATTCTCCTTCCTGGTCGTTGAGTGACTGACGAACGTCTGTCAGCAGCACTGACAGTTCTACTGTATTCAACCTACCTTTGACTCGGAGCTCGGTGTTCACACTCTGAATAAAGACTGATGCTTCCTGCTGCCGTCATTTGTGTTCTGTTGGCTGGCCGACGATCAGTCAACAAACGTGTGTGGGAACGTGGGTTCGACGTGTTCAGAGCTGCTGGACGGGTTTGTGAACACATGAAAACACACAAATACAAGTGAATGAATGAATAAAACCAGCTGAATGTTGGAGCAGCAGACGGACATTGTCCAGAACCACCATCAGTCAACTCTGGACAAAGACTTCAGTTAATGTAAGCAGCCAGCAGGGGGCGACACAGCACCAGTACTGACACGTTACAAAAAGGAATCAGTGTTGTTATGAAATATACAATATTCTTTTACAGGAGACGAGGTCTGTACTACTACTACTACTACTACTACTACTATTACATATTACTAGTAAATAATGATAAAAATGTTTTGTTTTATTTTTATTGCAACTCACTTAATTTCAACTGTTGATTGCTGTGTGTATATTTTGTTTTGTGTCTGCAGATCATACTAAAATAATAATAGAATGAAAGACAATTCAAAATAAAAAGAATCATAATACTTTGCGTAGTTTGACAGCTACTTCCGGAAGTGAGCGGTGCCTCCATTGTCACCTGCGGGGGGGTCACAAGGTGTTTTCTGTTCCACCGACTAGACCTGGAGGAGTTCTCTCACTGGGACCGAAGCCTTCAGGGACACGGTGAGGAGCTACCGTTAGCATGGAGCTACCGTTAGCATTGAGCTACCGTTAGCATGGAGCTACCGTTAGCATTAGCGAAAACATGTTCTGCTGGTTTGTGGGCAAGTTCAGTGAAATGGATAGTAGTAATAGTAATAGTAGTAGTAGTAGTAGTTGTAGTTGGTGTTGTATTCGTCAGTCATCATCAGCGATCCGTTAAACAGGTATTTGCTTCGTGACGTAACTAAACAGCAGCAAAGAAAATAACTTGAAAGTAAAAAGGGAAAAGTACTGGTTCAAGTTGAATTCGGAGTCAAAGAACCAGATGATGATGGACGTCTAATACGAATGAAACGGAAGAGAACAAACGTTCACTGGAAACAGAGAAACATTCGCAAATATTCTGTCAGAGATGAAGAGAAAATCTCATTTTCCATTTTCTTTCCATCATTTCACTTCATCTGTTTAATCCAGCTGTCAGTTTGTAGTCAGTCGGACTGAAGTCAGATTTGAACACTCACTCTCTCTATATCTCATACTCAGATGGTGTTTTTTTTTTCTCGTTTCATTGTTTCAGATGTGACTTCCTGTCAGTTGTCGTGTTTCAGACGTGACTTCCTGTCAGTTGTCGTGTTTCAGACGTGACTTCCTGTTGGTGTTTCAGACGTGACTTCCTGTCAGTCGATGGTGTTTCAGACGTGACTTCCTGTCAGTCGATGGTGTTTCAGACGTGACTTCCTGTCAGTCGATGGTGTTTCAGACGTGACTTCCTGTCAGTCGATGGTGTTTCAGACGTGACTTCCTGTCAGTCGATGGTGTTTCAGACGTGACTTCCTGTCAGTCGATGGTGTTTCAGACGTGACTTCCTTTTGGCAGATGTTTGCGGCAGCCACCAGGACCCTGGTGGAAGAGGTGGACGGCGGCGGGCTGTTGGTTCCGGTCCACAGCCTGAACGAGTCGGTGTCTCTGCTGACTCTGGTGGTGAAGGAACGTCCTCGCTGGTTCTGGCAGAAACACAAACATCATCCGACGGACTTCACTCTGAACGACCTGCTGACGGGAGACGAGCCCATCACACCAGGTCCGCACATACACTGTTTACACACAAACACACATATGTACACACGTACACACATTGATCCATACATACATACATCTCTGTGTGTGTGTGTGTGTGTGTGTGTGTGTGTGTGTGTGTGTGTGTGTGTGTCTGTGTCTGTGTGTGTGAATAAAACGTTCTAGTCGTCGTGGAAACGGACTTCATCAAGTACAATGGGATGTTTGGGAACGGCGTCAGAGGGACGGTGGACGCTGCGTTCGTCGGCGCCAATGTGACGCTGGAGGGAAAAGACTCGTCCAAGCTGCAGTCGACCTTCAGCAGCCTGAAGAAACAGGAGCTGGACGTGCAGAAGCTGCTGAGAGACTCCCGAGGCAGGTCGGTTTTCCACGGGTTCCACGGGTCCACACAGGTCCACCTTGGTCCTCCACAGGTTCCACAGGTCCATGTCGGTCCTCCACAGGTTCACGTTGGTTCTCCACAGGTCCATGTCGGTCCTCCACAGGTTCACGTTGGTCCTCCACAGGTTCCACAGGTCCATGTCGGTCCTCCACAGGTTCACGTTGGTCCTCCACAGGTTCCACAGGTCCATGTCGGTTCTCCACAGGTTCACGTTGGTCCTCCACAGGTTCCACAGGTCCATGTCGGTTCTCCACAGGTTCACGTTGGTTCTCCACAGGTTCCACAGGTCCATGTCAGTTCTCCACGGGTTCCACGGACACAGGTCCACCTTGGTTCTCCAGAACAGAACACCACCATCAGAGTGACTCAGAAACATCCGGGTTCTCCCTCCAGGGTTCTGGATATGTCCCATTGTCTGATCCAGCAGACGAGGGAGAAGAAGCGCCGGGCGTTTGGGGTTGTGAAAGAGCGGATCTTCACGGCTCAGCCCTGCTCCATCATGGAGGATGTTCAGCAGACAGGAACGTGTGCAGGAGGACTCAGTCTCTGTGGGCCCAAGAACCCCAAGGTACCGTCGGAGAACGTTCCAGAGGTCTGGGCAAGTTCAGGGGATGTTTCCAAAATCCTCCAGTTTGAAATTCCCTTGGAAACATTCCACCCCCATTCAAGTGCCTCAGACATTGGAGGAAAAACCACAGTTCAATGAGCGCACAGCATACACAGCATATGAAGGCAGCACGAGAACCTGAACGTACGTACGTCGACACGAGAACCTGAACGTACGTCGACACTAGAACCTGAACATATGTACGTCGACACGAGAACCTGAACATATGTACGTCGACACTAGAACATGAACGTACGTCGACACTAGAACCTGAACGTACGTACGTCACCACTAGAACCTGAACGTACGTCGACACGAGAACCTGAACGTACGTACGTCGACACTAGAACCTGAACGTACGTACGTCGACACTAGAACCTGAACGTACGTACGTCGACACGAGAACCTGAACGTACGTACGTCGACACGAGAACCTGAACGTACGTACGTCGACACTAGAACCTGAACGTACGTACGTGACACTAGAACCTGAACGTACGTACGTCGACACTAGAACCTGAACGTACGTACGTCGACACGAGAACCTGAACGTACGTACGTCGACACTAGAACCTGAACGTACGTACGTCGACACGAGAACCTGAACGTACGTACGTCGACACGAGAACCTGAACGTACGTACGCGACACTAGAACCTGAACGTACGTACGTCGACACGAGAACCTGAACGTACGTCGACACGAGAACCTGAACGTACGTCGACACTAGAACCTGAACGTACGTACGTCCACACGAGAACCTGAACGTACGTACGTCGACAATAGAACCTGAACGTACGTCGACACGAGAACCTGAACGTACGTACGTCGACACTAGAACCTGAACGTACGTACGTCGACACGAGAACCTGAACGTACGTCGACACGAGAACCTGAACGTACGTACGTCGACACTAGAACCTGAACGTACGTCGACACTAGAACCTGAACGTACGTACGTCGACACTAGAACCTGAACGTACGTCGACACGAGAACCTGAACGTACGTCGACACTAGAACCTGAACGTACGTCGACACTAGAACCTGAACGTACGTACGTCGACACTAGAACCTGAACGTACACTCATGTAGGGATGTGTCTATTTGTGTGTGTGTGTGTGTGTCTACACATGCGTGTGTATATGTATGTGTGTGTGTGTGTGCAGGTGTCACTGAAGAACACCGGGGCTCTGAGCAGAGACAGCAGCGTTACCATGGAGATCCCCCCGCTGACGGCGGTGGCGTACGCACTCCTGGAGCTGGAGGTGAAGCAGGATGGAGGCTTTGGTCCGTGTGTGCTCCTCAGATGACTCAGCAGATGACTCAGCAGATGACTCAGCACCAACAGGTCCCAGCTGACATGTGTTGTCTGTGCAGGTCTGTGTCTGATGGAGGACGTCAGGGGGGGGTTCCAGGTGGACGGTCCGCCTCAACACACGCACCTGAGACGAGGTTCCTCCTCCTGTTCTTCTCTGTCACGTCACCTAATGTTCTAGAAGGTCGCTGTCAGAACAGTGGTGAACGTGAACTTTGACCCCTCCTAGCTCCTCCTTCAGTTCAGGCCGAGGAGCCGAGTGTAGTTCCGGTTCTCTGGCGTGCGCTAGCGTGAACGTAGCGCCCGGGGACACGTTGGGTGTCGAAGGGTTAAACTGACCTCTGACCCAGAAGAAAAAAACAATCAAAGAAAAGAGACGTCGCCAACGTTGACAGGAAGGAGACCAACACCTCCTTCACCTCCACCTTGTGTGTGTGTGTGTGTGTGTTCTCCAGACCTGGACCACCTCCACCATCACTTCCAGCTGCTGTCTGTCCTTCCTGTGTGTGTGCGTCGTTCTGTCCTGCAGCAGATGTTGGAGCTTCTGGAGGACCAGGAGTCTCTGAGCACTCTGCAGAACGTGGTGAGATGGACACACACACACACACACACACACACACACACACCGGCTCACGTCACTGAAGGGCTGCGTGTGTTCTCAGCTGGATGTGTGTGTGGACGATGGTCCCCGTCTGTCAGACATGTCGACGTCTCCCACACCGAGCGTCCGGACTTTCCTGGACCTGCTCGCATCAGCTGATGTGGAGCCGCCGGCTGTCGTCGCTCTTCACCTGCTGATCTCCGCTGTGGACGGTGAGAACGTCTGAAGGTCTTCACGCACGGACACGAGCTGCTTCACCGTGTGTGTGTGTGTGTGCGCGCGCGCGCGTGTCAGAGATGAGCGCTGGAGGTCGGTCTGCCCTGAGGACCTGCTGCAGCCCCACGGTGGTCCATGTCCTGGAGCCTCTGGTGAGTCTGAGCTGTGTGTGTGTGTGTGTGTGTGTGTGTGTGTGTGTGTCACCCTGTGTGCTGTGTTCTCAGGTGCAGTGTGTATCAGGAAGCGGTGAGATGCCAGCGAGCTGCGCTGTGCTTACTGACACCGTCCTGGCAACGACCCAGCAGCTGTTTGCATCCGGTAACATATCGCTATGGCGACATGAGGACACCCTAAGGGCGGAGCTTCACCCGCAGCCCGGGAACCTTCCTTTGATCACCTGTATCGCTGTGAGAGGCGTTGCCTCACTGGCTCACAGCGAGCGGAACTGACATGTTCACATGCGACACGCGCACACACACACACACACACAACGCAGAAGGACTCACATTTGTGTTGTCTGTTTGAACCCTGAAACAACGGTATGGCCAGTGATACGTTCACACTAGCACACGTTGGAGTACCGTAATTACAAGACTATTTGCGCCATCAGAAAAACGTTACTCCCATTCACTGTGTTTGCAGAAGCCGATGAGTCATTACCGTAATGACAACTTGGAAGTGCAACTTCTCAGTCTTCAGAAGTGTTTTTTTAGAACTTACTGTTTCAGAGGACAATCCGTTCACCAACTTCCTGTCGTGAGCTCTGAAAACGACTGCGATTGGAGCACGTGTTCATGTCCAACTGGACTTGGACTAATTAAAAGCCACTGACAGGTGTGTGTGTGTCTTTGTGTGTGTCCTTAACTAGGGTACTTTCTTATAGTTCACAAACAAAGCAGAAAACACGAGTGATTTATTTGACACCTGAAAATTTACATTATTTCAGAGGGATTTCAAACAGTGAAGTCACATTAAGTTCAGGGAAGTTCCGCTCCAGGTCCATAACAGTCAAAACACCATGTGTCGCCATGGCGACACGCCAGACATGCAGGGCCTGAGAAGGAAAAAGGACGAAAAATACTGGCACCAACGTGAGATGAACAAGTGAATGAGTTAGCAGCCACAAACGGATGACGTCGCGTCACTTCAGTGTGCTTCGTTAAACGTAAAATCAATAAGGACACTTCCTGTGTGCTGCCCGTTGCATAGCGACAAGAACGGGAGACCATTTCTGTCAGAGCAGCTTGTTGCACCCAGTGAAATCGGTGGACGGAGGCGGAGCCTCAGTGCACCCAGTGAAATCGGTGGACGGAGGCGGAGCCTCAGTACACCCAGCTGACCGGGACCCACTGCGGCTCGACGAGCAGCCTCTCCAGCGCCTCCTGCAGCTGCTCGAAGGCGTTGTCCATGTTGTCATTGACGATGGTCAGGTCAAAGTGATGTCGGTACGCTCGCTGGATTCTGACGCTCTCGTCCACAGTCTTCTTCAGATCGGTTTCCTGGATGTTCAGACACAAACGGGGGATCTTCATTCAGAATCCAGTCTAACTTTGACCTCACCATTTTTAATTTCATCTGTATCACATAAACTTTGTAATGGTCCTTTAGTTTGAACTCCAACGTGTCTGATTCATGTTCCAGCCTCCATCGTTTCCCTCAGATGTCAATGGTCGCTGACTCACTGTCAGCAGTTTGGTCGCGAGTCCGGCGTCGACGACGGCTTTGTGCATAGATCTCAGCGTGTCGAGTTCAGGAGCGGCGATGAAAACCACAAACGGCATGAACTCGGCCGTCTTCAGCACCTTCAGGGCCTGAGAGAGAAGACATCAGCCAAAGGAGGACACACCAGAACCCGCCGGGCGTTGGCTGACCTGCGGGTTGACGTCCAGGATGCACGTCCGCCCGCCGTCCACCACCCGGTGGATGGAGTCGATCCTTGTGCCGTAGAGGTTCCCGTCGTACTCTCCGTGCTCCAGGTAGCGGTTCTCCCTGATGTCCAGCTCCATCTGCCGCCGCGTCACGAAGCAGTAGCTCTGTCCGTCCAGCTCCTCCTCCCTGGGGCTGCGTGAGGTGACTGCAGGAGGTCAGAGGTCAAAGAGGGAACAGCGGACCTGCCAACCTGCCGGGCGGAGGACACTCACAGGGGACGGTGGTTCCGTACCGCAGAGGGTTCATGACCACCAGCCGGTTCTTCAGGCTCCGCCTCCCGACACCCTGAGCTCCAATCAGGACCAGTGTTTTCCTCTGGAACGGCGGCATTCTGGCGACTTCCTCGTAGATCTGGAGCTCGTAGCGGTCGAATTCTGAGGAAGAGGGACATGTCGTCGACGGCGACGCTGAATGATGATTGATCAGACGCGATCCGTCAAACCAACGGACAAACTGCTGCTTCCTCCCCCACAAACATTCACGCCACTTCCTGAGTCCCGCCTCCTCTTCTTCATTGGCCGACATGCTGATTGGCATGTTACCCCCCCCCCCCC
>CAAKHB010007899.1:32035-43927 GCA_901007665.1 Aeoliscus strigatus | reverse complement strand
GGACCACAGTCACAGCTGACGGACCACAGACGTCGGAGGACCACAGACGTCGGAGGACCACAGACGTCGGAGGACCACAGTCACAGACCACAGACGTCTGAGGACCAGGACGGACCACAGACGTCGGAGGACCACAGACGTCGGAGGACCACAGACGTCGGAGGACCACAGTCACAGACCACAGACGTCTGAGGACCAGGACGGACCACAGACGTCGGAGGACCACAGACGTCGGAGGACCACAGTCACAGACCACAGACGTCGGAGGACCACAGACGTCGGAGGACCACAGTCACAGACCACAGACGTCGGAGGACCACAGACGTCGGAGGACCACAGTCACAGACCACAGACGTCTGAGGACCACAGTCACAGACCACAGACGTCTGAAGACCACAGACGTCGGAGGATCACAGTCACAGACCACAGACGTCTGAGGACCACAGTCACAGACCACAGACATCTGAGGACCAGGACGGACCACAGTCACAGACCACAGACGTCTGAGGACCACAGACGTCTGAGGACCACAGTCACAGACCACAGACATCTGAGGACCAGGACGGACCACAGTCACAGACCACAGACGTCTGAGGACCACAGACGTCGGAGGACCACAGTCACAGACCACAGACATCTGAGGACCAGGACGGACCACAGTCACAGACCACAGACGTCTGAGGACCACAGTCACAGACCACAGACATCTGAGGACCAGGACGGACCACAGACGTCGGAGGACCACAGTCACAGACCACAGACGTCTGAGGACCACAGTCACAGACCACAGACGTCTGAGGACCACAGTCACAGACCACAGACATCTGAGGACCAGGACGGACCACAGACGTCGGAGGACCACAGTCACAGACCACAGACGTCTGAGGACCACAGTCACAGACCACAGACGTCTGAGGACCAGGACGGACCACAGACGTCGGAGGACCACAGTCACAGACCACAGACGTCTGAGGACCAGGACGGACCACAGACGTCGGAGGACCACAGACGTCGGAGGACCACAGTCACAGACCACAGACGTCTGAGGACCAGGACGGACCACAGACGTCGGAGGACCACAGTCACAGACCACAGACGTCTGAGGACCACAGACGTCGGAGGACCACAGTCACAGACCACAGACGTCTGAGGACCACAGTCACAGACCACAGACGTCTGAGGACCAGGACGGACCACAGACGTCGGAGGACCACAGTCACAGACCACAGACGTCTGAGGACCAGGACGGACCACAGTCCGTCCACACACACACACACCCACACCTGCGGCGGAGGGGGCCTGTCCTTGTAGGCGGGGGCGACTCTGAGCGTGACGCTGCCGCTGACGTCCCTCAGCAGCCGCTGCAGGTTGCCGGGGTCGCGGCCGACTTCCTGTCCGTTGACCTGGCGGATGACGTCACCAGGGTGCAGCATCCCCTGCCGGTGGACGCAGCCGCCGTGAAGGACGCGCGCCACCACCACCTCCCCCCGTTGCACGCGGAACGTCACACCCTGAGAGAGAGGGATGCGCTCAGGAGCGACTGGCGACGTAGACGCCGTCGACGCGCCCGACACGTACCAGCGCCTCTCCGGCCTTCTTCTGGAGGCCGATCATCCTCACAGCGTCCGCCGCCGTCCAGCTGCAGGTCACAGCGGCGCCAGTGCCCGCTGCCGGGTCCGACGGCTCGTAGCTCTTAGCCGCCACTTTGTCATGAGCGTTGATCAGAGACTGGAACAGGAGGAGAGACTTCAGTGAACGCCACGTCCCCTTCAAAGAAGAGGGGTCAGTGAACGCCACGTCCCCTTCAAAGAAGAGATGTCAGTGAACGCCACGTCCCCTTCAAAGAAGAGAGGTCAGTGAACGCCACGTCCCCTTCAAAGAAGAGAGGTCAGTGAACGCCACGTCCCCTTCAAAGAAGAGATGTCAGTGAACGCCACGTCCCCTTCAAAGAAGAGAGGTCAGTGAACGCCACGTCCCCTTCAAAGAAGAGATGTCAGTGAACGCCACGTCCCCTTCAAAGAAGAGAGGTCAGTGAACGCCACGTCCCCTTCAAAGAAGAGAGGTCAGCGAACACCACGTCTCGTTCTGCTTTTCCTTTTTTTGTATGAATTCATTAAATGAATGAATGAAAATGAAATCTCACTATCTTAGAGTTCTGTTTTGTAAATAGAGTTTTGAGCTGATCTTTTTCTCGGGATCACAGACAGAGTGTTGGTGTCTTCGTGACTTGCAAACAAGAGATAATACTGATAAGATAAGATGAATGTTTGGAACTCTCCCTACAGGTTGTAACCACACAAACTGAAGCTGGAAATTGTATTTGGGATGAAGGGATGATCTGATGTCAGACACCTTCATTCATTCCCTCCACTTCAATGATTCACTCACTAAATCTGACATCAACATCCGGACACTGATCGATTCGTCTGATCGTGAACGCGTTTTCCACTATAAAGTCCTTGTATTTACAGGAGCAAAGGATGTTTAACATGAATATATATGTTTATATGTCTACATATGAAATGCTCAGTGTGATGTGTAAATTTACTACACATAGTGTCATGAGAGAGCTGATGTGAATTGGAATGACACAGAAAAAACTAAATGTCAAATCCACTCTGACAGCATCAGACAAACAACTGGTCATCAACACGAATCCGACACAAACACAAACACAAACATCTGACACGTCCCATCTGTTTCCATCCGCACTGACACAAACAAACAAACAAACAGTCAACCAAGACCCGACCAGACCTCCGCACACGCAGAAATATCCGGATCAAACCCCTTAGCGGGGGAGGGCTGGGTCCAGACCTGGAAATGAGGCTCCTGGAGGATTCTGGAGAGTTCCTCAGCGGCTCCGTCTTTCTCCGGCAGGTTTCTGAGTGAATCCAGGATCTCTGTGACCAGCTGGACGTTGTCTTCTCCCACGGCTCTGAGTTGGACTTCCTCCAGACGCTCGTGGACCTGTGCACACGCACACACACACACACACACCTGAGCACGCTGAGGGGTTCCACAGCGGTCAGAGGAGAGAAGACGTCCATCCACCATGTGATGTGTCCTCTCAGGTGGAGCTCCAGACCGCCAGGAGGATAAACTGCTGAGTCAGCGCACCCGCCGACGAAAAACACAGACAACAGAACAAACCCAACTAGAGGACGGACGGAAGCAGGAGCACACCGACTGACGCTGACTTCACCATGGCAACCAGATGTCCTGAAGCTGCTGCTGCGACGGAGAAAGGCACCCAATGTTTCACAGTGATTCTGATCAGTCGGTTTGTGTGTCACACTTGTTGTCCGATTGACTTCTCCCAGCAGCAGACGTGTTCCACAAGGACACTTCACACCTTCTACTCAGAGCCGTTTCGCTTTTTGTCACCGTTCATTTGATTTCTGCCGATCAGACGAGAAAATGACTCGGCACTCTTCACTGGTGCTTGCCGAGTCAGCCGATGGAAAGGAGCTTTGTCATTGGTCGGAGGAGAAGACCCCTGCTGGTTTGACACACAGTCGACAGTCGTTGACAGAGGGAACCAGAGTCTTCAACTGTTCACTGTGTGACACAGCATTCCTCCGTCACAACTGACTCTGTGTGTGTGTGTGTGTGTGCGTGTGTACCTTGGCCAGCGAGCGGACGATGGGACTCTCCATGACACCTCGGAGGAAGATGAGGTCGATGTCTGTGGTTCCAGTGTCTGATGGCAGCTCACTCAGGTCGTCGAGTACCTGCTGCATCACTGACGACACACAACAGTCAGTCAGACACAACACAGACACACAACAGAGAGCAGACCGATACACAACAGACAGACATGTGAAAACCAACACTCCAACACGTGTGTGTGTTTGTTCCCGTCCAGACGTGGTACATGAACCGACCCTTGACCTCTCCTTCACGTGTGCACACATCCATCAGACACTCACCTGAACCCGACTTTGCGTTGACCACAGTCATTCTTCTCTGTGTGACACTGGAACCTGAGGGCTGAGTCAGCGTTAGTCACCAGGAGCCGGGCGGGAAGTGATCAGACAATCCGTCAGGGGACGCTGCTAAATTGAACGGGGACTTGTGTCCAATCAGAGGAACGAGTCCAGAACCCAAGATGGCGTCAGCAGCTCAGTAGGAACTGATCAGTGTGTGTGTGTGTCTGAGTCTCTGTTCATGTCAACGACACGCACACACAAACACCCCTCTGAGGTGTGCGTTTGTGTTACACACTAACACCTGGACATTGTGTCCCATCGGGTCACCGACTGGTCCGTCGTCTCCAGACGGTCATTGGGACCAACACTCACCAGCAGAACCTTCAGCTCATGAGCGGTTCTCAGACACCGACTCCGCCTTCATCTGGTCGTCTGGGCGACGGCGGTGTCCTCCGTTTGGTGTTCTGGGACGTTCTCTCAGTGTCCTGCAGTCACATGACCCGAAAACTCGATCAAAGACCACAAATGTTTGAGCCAGGGGGTGACGTCATCAGACCCAACAGAGATGTGTATTTGTGTTGGTTGTTGTGTTTCATTCTGTCACAGTTTGGATCTTTAACACCAAGTCCAACTCCCGTCAACAGAAAAACAGATTCTGAGGTTCAAGCCCTGGGGGAATGTTTACAAACAAACACACACACACACACACACACACACTGCTGGTTTGTTCCAGACGCTTCGATCACAACAACCCGTTTGGATCAATCAGCTGGCAGTGAACGCAGCATGTTCACGGTGGTAGATCGGTTCGGTTCCGACAGCAGGCCTCCGTTAACACCAGGTCTCTAATCGATCTGTTATTGGTCGATCGACCGAAGACACTCGCACACGTGCAGCTCGCGAGGCAGCTAACAGCTAGCAGCTCAATGCTAACTACCGTCAGAGACGACAAACGAATCGGCGCCATGACAACAAGTCCCTTCACGCCGTGTCCGAGTCCGGGACCGGTCCGAGTCGGTGGTCGTTCGGCTGGGACTCGTCCCGTCTCCAGTACCGAATTAGCACGATGTGGCTCAGATAGCACGTTAGCTAGCTGCCGTTAGTGAACGCTAGCAAAGCGATCACACGTATTTTTAAACCGGACCGGTGAACGGCGTGGAACGAACGAGCCGGAGGATTCCAACGGATCCGACGGTGAAACTGTCAGCAGGAGCTGGATCTACCTGCGTCCGGTCCGACACCAGCCACCGGGGCTAGAAGCTAGCTGGGTTAGCCGTTAGCCGGGTTCGGTCCGCGACATCCGGAAGGAGACGAGTTCTCCCGTTTGACTGAAGAAGTGAACGACGGTTCTCACCGAACGTCTCCGGTTCGCGTCCCGTCATCTCACTTTGTCCTAACTAGCAGCATTCGTGTGCTTGCTCTCATACTTGGCGTTAGTTTCGTGTGAGAGGGTGAATGGGTAAACGGGTGAGTGGACGTCCAGCGTCCTGCCTGCGCCCCGGGAGGGTCAGCCCCGTCCGGTCGGCCGGTGTCATAGCCCCGGTTCTGTCCCGGTCTGTTGTCTCAGCGGTCCGGTTCTGTCTGCCCCGGTGTTCCCTGTTCGCCAACTGGTGAATGAATGAATGAGTAAGTGAGTGAGTGTTTGACACGGTGATGTTTGAGGAAATGACAGAGAAACCACGAATAAATGACGATATGTGAACAGTTTAACATGTAAAGGGGAAAAATGGTTTATTTTTCATTCATTCATTCATTCACTTTGTTTCCTGCATGTTTTTTTTAATCTCAGTTCCTTGTTTTGAATTATTGGTGCATTCCGTTCAAGTTACTGGAAGTAGTTTGACATTTTCCTGTATGAAGAATGATATATGGATGTTGGTTGGTTGGTCTGTTGATTGATGGGTTCTTTAAGGAACAAGATGCCTCTACGTACATCTGTGTCCTTTTTGAGGTTCTTTTGGCATCTTCTCCCTGTAGAACACCAGTCAGGTTCTGGAGATCCAGCAGTATCAAACCCAGCGTGTCGCCAGGAGACAAAGGCGTTCACCGGACGTGTTTCCATCAACAATAAGAACGACCGGCTCAGATGTCTGCCGTTTACTTCCATTTATTGATGCTAAAACCCAAACAGTGAAAGCCACAAAACTCTTAAAGAACACAGTGCAAACAAGTGAAACGTGGCAGCCGTCAGCAAAATGTAGGTTGCCCTCCCCCCCCAGATGTGATGGCGCTGTGGTCTTTGCTGCTGTGAGGGAACGTCTCAGAGTTCTCAGCAGTAAGTCGTCGCACCACTGGAAACAGGCCGAAGCACTGGGAGAACTTGGAACAGTTCAGTGAGTCTGCATCCGACGACGACGACATCAGCAAACCGTCGGCTGGAATGTGTCAGATATCCGTCACTGTTAAAATGAGGAAGAAATGAAGAACGCGTTCACCCAGTGTGGTCCCTACAGTATCTGAGCTGTTTAAAACCCACACTGGAAGAAACGTACTAAACATCAGTTTGTGTCCTCAGAAGGAGAAAATGTTGTTTTATAATCATCGACTTCATCTCAGTCATCACACACAACATAGAAACATACAGATTATTGAAGAAGGTGAAGCACAATGCTCTGATATTTGCCTTTCTGAAGTGTGAAGTTCTACACACACACCTGCTGGGCGTCTGGTTCCTGTGTCCTCCTTCAGCCACCGGTCTGAGAACACTGAACTGGACCGTTTCCCATACCTGTCACAGTCAGTCACAGTCAGACCAACACCGGGATGACGGAACCACTGTAGAAACCCCGAGAGGGAATCAGGTGTGTGTGTGTGTGTGTGTGTGTGTGTGTGTGTGTGTGTGTGTCATAGGACATGAATGGGGTCTGTTCAGACACATTGATACAAAAATGACTAGTTCTTAAAATGTATAAAAGGTAAATAAAACTAAACCTGAACACATTCACAGAGCTTGTTAAGATGAAACCAGGAGCAGTTTGAGAGTTCCAGCAGAGAAGAAGAAGCAGCAGCTCCTCTGACCTTTGTCTTGTGATGAAGTTGATGTAGTGTCTCAGAGCAGAGAAGTAAAGGGCCAGTTCCTCCGGTGCAGCCATGTCCCGGGGGCCTGTTGGTTTGAGTGGATACGATCCAACGCTGGCGTAAAGGCAGGTGAGCAGGACGAGAACCAGAACCCCCTGAGACATCCTGCAGCAGTCACAGTCTGACCTGGACCTGGAGAGAAGGATTCAGGGGTGGAGAGAAGGATCCAGAGGTGGAGAGAAGGATCCAGAGGTGGAGAGAAGGATTCAGAGATGGAGAGAAGGATCCAGAGGTGGAGAGAAGGATTCAGAGATGGAGAGAAGGATCCAGAGATGGAGAGAAGGATCCAGAGATGGAGAGAAGGATCCAGAGATGGAGAGAAGGATTCAGAGATGGAGAGAAGGATTCAGAGATGGAGAGAAGGATCCAGAGGTGGAGAGAAGGATCCAGAGATGGAGAGAAGGATCCAAGGAGGATTCAACGCGTCTGACAGACACTACAGATTGTGTTTTATAGCTGGGGTGTGTGTGTGTGTGTGTGTGTCAGAGTCCTCTGAGATCTATTACCTCAGTCTGCTGAGCAACAGGAACAATTATCAGTAAGAACATGAAAGAATCCTCCATACTTTAATGATCTGACTTCCTGTAATGAGGTTTTTTCATATTGTCTCATCATATCCACTCACATATCACATTCCTTCATTTGATTAATGTGGATATGAAAGGACGTGAAGATGACTCATTCTTCAACGTGTTGATAAAAAAATACAGACACAGTCTGGAACCCGACCAACGATGAGTTCACGTCCACGAACCGGAACGCTGTGTCCTTTTGTTTCTGCAGAAAAAACACTGTCATGACGACAAGCAGCTTCTAGACGCCGTCCCGGCGTCAGCCGTGCTTTGCCACTTCCTGTCCTCCAGGTCGTAGACGAAGTCTTGTGGAAGCGTCTCGGCTGGAATCTTCCGGAGCTGCTCGTCGTACGAGTGCAGCGTCCACAGCTTCTCCAGCTCGTAGCGGTCTCTGGCCTCCGGCAGCATGAAGTGAACCACCATGTTCCCTGCAACGGCAGACGGGACGTTCACTGACGCACAGCGGACGTCTGATCGCGTCCGGGACGTTTACGTACCGAAGTCGATGCACATCCACTGATGGTCGTCCTTCCCCTCCACCTTCACGTGACGGCTGTCCTCCGCCCTCAGGAACTTGTACTTAGCGCAAGAGTTTCACAGGTCAGAGGTGGAGGTGGACGGGTCAGAGAGACGTGAAGGTCACCTACCACTTTGACGGCGTACTGAGCCATCGCTCGGAGGTGGCGCGGGGACATGCCACTGACCACCACCAGGTACCGGACATATGCCAGCTGCTCCGGGACTCGGATCACACAGATGTCTGATGCGTTCTCCTGCCGCAGGAGAGAAACCAGCAGGTCCAGAGTGAAGGTCCCAGACGCCCCTGATGAAAGACGACAACCAGAGGGAGCTGAGGGGACGGCCAGGTGACCGCTGAGTCAGTCAGGTGATCAGTCAGGTGACCGCTGAGTAAGTCAGGTGATCAGTCAGGTGACCGCTGAGTCAGCCAAAGTCTGATGACTGGTGTGTGAATGTGTACCATCGATTAATAATCCATTTATCGTCTCAGCTCTGAATCAGTAAGTTACTCACGTTGGTTCACACCACTGTCGTCGGTGACGTCACGGTGGGTGTCCCTGGTTCCCTGCTCGGTGTCCGTCCTCCTGCAGACGTCAGAGCTGCCGCTTCCACCTAACGTCTCTGAGAAACATCTGACGTCAGAGTGACGCGTCCACGTCGCTTGGTGACGTACGTTCGGTCGTGAGGTCAAAGTGGCGGAGAAACACGAGTCACCACTGCGACGCGGGACATTCGTGTGTGTTCGCAGGAGAAGTCTTCTGGAAAATACCAGAAGGTTCCATCGACTGATGGCGATCATGGCGATGCACGGAGCTCGAGCTTCCAAGGGCTACAGCCAGAAGTGGCACCAGTCCTCGGCTTCTGATTGGCTTGGACATCTTCCTCGTCGGCTAATTAATCGTAGCGTTGACGGACGACGCCCCCTGTCGATAGCAACATCATACTGTTTCATCGGATTTCTCCTTTGGTTGATTATTTTTCTGATGGATGAACTTTCTTATCTTGTTTCTTGTCTGCACACTAATTTGACAAAAAAACACGATAATGACCTGAGAAGCTTTAGAGGTGGATGGAGCAGGTCGATGGTATGAAATCTCAAGTGGTGACGTTCACGCTCTAACAAAAATGTAAAATAGTAAATAATATTGAGCCTTACATGTTTGATTGGTTCATCGTCTGATAGCTCAGGATGTTTCCTTCAGAGATATAAAACATAATTACATTCTTTGTGCTTCTCTCAGCAATAAAAAAAATAAAATGAAACGATTTAATGATTAAACCAAGTGTCCGTCTGTGTAAAGATGCAGTCTGTCTAAATTAAAGAGAGGAAACCATGTGCAATGAATTATTTCCATTTATTTCTGTAGGAAAAAAATCCTAAACAACGTACTGGTTTACAAAATCAGTAGATTTGTAGTGTACAAAACTAGATTAATTATGACTTATCGACACATTCATAAAAATACTACCTGAGATTCTTCTCCTTTGGTCAGTAAAAGGTCAAATTAAATCAAGTCAACAAAACGCTACAGAACTAAATCAACATTTAACAATGTACCTTTGTACATTTCATACACCGTGTTCCCTTTTCCTGAACGACGCCGTGTTCACTCTGGTCCTCAGTCCTCAGCGCGGTCCAGTTTTACATTCAGCCTCAGGCCAACAGGAATATGGTCCGTCAGGCCGGCCAGTTGGGTGATGAACGACACCTCCTCGACCTCCTACTTGAAGAAGACGAGATGGTTTGTCATCACAACGAATCTGGCTGGTTGAAGCAGAACGTGTCAGTGAAGACGCAGGGGGAACAACACACCGTTTGGAAGTGTTTTGAAACGGAGGTTTGACGAAACAGGATGTAGTCGATACGTCGTCCGATCCACGGCTCGCCGGTCTCAGGATAAACCAACGGAGAGCCGTCTGCCGGGACAGGAGGGGAGATGTACTGCCTCCTCAGCTCCTGGGTCTCTAAGGTTCTACACACAGTGAACTGGTGAGAGCGGAGCTGCCATCAGGGTAGAACCTGAAAGCAGCGGAGCTCAGCGTACCTTTGTAGAGTTTCAGGCGTGTTCACGTCGTCTTCGTACAACGTCGGCTGCTCCAGCAGAGTTCCTTCACAGGAAAATCATCACCAGCACCGTTAACTGGACAAACCGTCGTACACCAGGAACGCAAACACAACGGAACACCATCACCAACGTGTGTTTCTGACATTCAGGTTGTATATAAGAAGTACAGACGGTGAGAGGTCACTCCTCCTCCTGCTTCTGTCCATCCTGGAGTATCACTGGGTTTGGTTTAAAGTGAATGAATGAATGAATGAATGAATGAAAGAATGAAAGAAAGGACAGGAGGAAACAGACAGACAGGAGGACACAGTGCCCATCCAGCAGCAGTGCCCTCACGTCCTCACCAATGACCCAGGGTTTGTCTCGGCCCGGCGCGGCCCGACATGGATCGGTGTACTCCTGGAACAGACGGTGGTTCTGCTCCAGCGTGTCGTCTGGACAAACAGGGAACAGGTGAGGGAACGTTCTCCAGAGAAGGGATGACGAGCGCGACCTCAGGCGACCACGCACCAGGGGAGCAGTTGTCAAAGTTGAAGTCTCCACAGAGGACGTCGAACACCACGTCCTCCTCAGGGTTCCTGTTGGCCGCCTGGAAGTCGCCGATCCATTTGGTGACCATGTTCAGCTGCTCGCAGCGGATCTCGCCCTCACCTGGGGGAGAAGGTACGGGGTTCATCCATTGTCTGAGGATGACGGCCGACAGAGGAAAGTGGGACTGACCCTCTGGAGCGTGGAGGTGTGTGCAGTTAAAATATCCGACCACGTTCTTCTTCTTCTCGTTCTGCCCGATCAGCACCTGTGGAGTTTGGACACAGACGATGACATCTCGTCGTCTGGTCGGACATCTCACATCGACATCTGCTCCTCTGGAAGGACCTCACCCCATCTGGGGTCAGAAAGTTCCAGAAGGTTCAATCACTTCGTTTATCCACTTTTTAAATGTCTCTGTGTTCTCTCCACCTTTCTTTGGATGTGTTTTCATCTGAAGGTGTGTTTACATGGATGTAGGCTGCTGTTTCGATTCTGTTCCATTCTAGACCTTTTGAAATACTTGAATTCTGTTTATTAAAGGGAGAGGAACTCACAAGGCTGCACGCACACGCACGGTTGATTTACACTTGTGCCTGCAGCATATGGTACGTGTAGGGTACATGTAGGATGCGTGTAGGATACGTGTAGGGTACGTGTAGGATACATGTAGGATACGTGTAGGGTACGTGTAGGGTACGTGTAGGGTACGTGTAGGGTACATGTAGGATACATGTAGGATACGTGTGGGATACGTGTGGGATACGTGTAGGGTACGTGTAGGATACTTGTAGGGTACATGTAGGATACGTGTAGGATACGTGTAGGGTACGTGTAGGGTACGTGTAGGATACTTGTAGGGTACATGTAGGATACGTGTAGGATACGTGTAGGGTACGTGTAGGGTAGGTGTAGGGTACGTGTAGGGTACGTGTAGGATGCGTGTAGGGTACGTGTAGGGTACGTGTAGGGTACGTGTAGGATACGTGTAGGGTACGTGTAGGGTACGTGTAGGATGCGTGTAGGGTACATGTAGGATACTTGTAGGGTACATGTAGGGTACGTGTAGGATGCGTGTAGGGTACATGTAGGATACTTGTAGGGTACATGTAGGATACGTGTAGGATACGTGTAGGGTACGTGTAGGGTACGTGTAGGGTACATGGACCCTACATGTAGGGTACATGTAGGGTACTT
>CAAKHB010007899.1:0-17057 GCA_901007665.1 Aeoliscus strigatus | reverse complement strand
CCCCGGGGTGGCGGCGGTGGCGAGCGGCTGCTGGACGGCGTACCCGTACCCCGCCGTGGTCATGTAGCCCGTGGGCGCCGGCGAGGCGGCGTACGGATATTGCTCGTAGGCGGCCGCTGTGGCGGCAGCGGCCGAGTACTGAGCGTACGCTGCCCCGGTGTAGTCCAGGTAGGGGGAGGGGGCGGCGGCGGCTGCCGCCGAGGTGGCGGAGGGCTGGACATGAGGGATCACCACACTGGGCTGGACGAAGGCCTGAGGGTAGACGTAGTGGGTCGGGATCCTGAGGGACACAAGCACACGCGGTGAAAGGTCAGCAGTGGCAGAGGGCTGTCTGACGCGCAATCTACAGGCGAACGCAGGCGCCGCATACGTCAGTCCTCAGAACACAGCAAATCCATTCACCGACAGCGGAGACCGAGGGAACGCAACGTTAAGAGGTCAGCAACACCGCAACAAGGACAACCCAAACAATGCACGCCCAGAGAGCACCACACCCAGAACGCGCCGCCGCACTGCCGGTAACCAACGCGAGGTGATTGCACGCCAACAACACCCCACCAGGAGGTGGACGTTACGTATAACCACACACACAGCATGCCCACACGGGTTAGGTCCGCCAACGCACAACTCCACAGCCCACACCCCTCACATGGAGCCATGCGCCTAACTGACGGCGTGAACACGCCCCGTCGACGGTAACTGGGCGTCGTCATGGCGTCGTGGACCTCAACTGTGATTGGACGGTTTGTGTCACGTGACTTTCCCAGCTCTGTGTTCACTGACAACAAACCTGAAGGTGATTGGTGATGAATGTGATGGACATCTGCTGTAGTTAGTGTGGTAACAAAGAAAAACACACAATCTGAAACACACACACACACACACACACACACACACACACACACACACACACACTCACACTCACACTCACACTCACACTCACCCTGAGTGACAGGGGGGGCTGGCATTCTATTTTTGCTCCGTCATAGGACAGACTGATCCTCTCCTTCAGGAACACATGGTCGGACACTCGTCAACTGTCTGCGCCACCCTGCCCCCCCCCCACGGTGGCCGACAGGTCTGATCATTCTGTCCCACAGATCCAGTCACTGTTATCGGCCATGAGATGGAAACTGATGTTTAGTTTTTTCTTGACACATGCGCCATGTTCATGGAGCAGCTGACGAGGGCTGGTGTGTGTGTGTGTGGTTCTGTGAGCTAAATAAAGGTGCTTTGTAAAGGAGCCGGCACGTCAGTGCACACGTGTCCCAGCCCACCTGTCGTCCACGTCTCTGTCGTACATTATTCAGCCGACTGACGCCTGGTTTCCATGGGAACGAGAGGTGGTGAATCGATCAGTGAACGGTTTCTGACACGCTAGAACCGCCGCGGGTCAACTTTGTACAGAGAGGCCGGTTCATCATCAGAAAATAAAGTGTTAATGAAAACCACAGCATCATGGTCAAACAGACCCCCCCCGCACCATGCAGCCAGCGTCACTCTGGGTCCACCGAGGACGACGACAACCACCGCAAAGCACGCGGGACCAGTAAAAGGGGACGACAATCTAGTTTCAACGTCCCATCAACGTGTCAACACGCCAAAGTTTCCTGCCCCCCCCGCCACTGCAAGTCAAAAAGGAGCACACAGTTAAGCTGAACACCACATCAGAGAAAACAAGCACACGTCAGTCTACGGGCTATGGGCAAGAGGAAAAGGAACACAAGGACTTCCATGCATCTAGTCACCATTGACGTGTCAGAGACACTGATTTACTCGGACCAACGCTGACTCAGCTATTCCTCAAACCACCATGTCCCTTCACAGCTACTTAAACCGTTACCACCCTGTCGGATCAGAGAGAGACAGACAAAGGAGGTCAGGCCCATCGGGACGCAGGTTCTGTTCCTTGGGCGAGCAGAGGAGCACGCGCCCCCACTCATGTGCTCCTCCAGGGTCGTAGGTGGGGGCGGGACCGTTAGAACGTCACGACAGGAGAGGGAACGGAGGACCAACGTACCCGTACGGTCTCTGGATGAAGGCCGGGTGGATCTGAGGGACGCCGAACGCAAACCCTGCAGAGAAAACACCGTCACTGAAGACCACCCATGACTGGGCTCCTCCACCCCCCCACCCACACACACAGACACACACACCTGGCTGGATGACCCTGGGTTTGGCCCCCAGGTATGCCAGGTTCACGTTGGCTTTCCGGCCATCGATGATGGGGTTGGGGTCCTTACAGGCTCGGTCGGCAGAGGCCCGGTCGGCCATGGTGACCTGAGGAGACGACACGGGTCAGACGTCCAGCGGTACACGGACTGCACGGACTTCACCGGAACGTTCCAAACCTGAAGGCAAACTCTCTGGAATGTTCCGTGTCTGCGCTGTTTGTTTCTGTCGGTTTATGTGAAAACAGAATTGAATTCTCTACAGTTTCGTCTGCTCCCGAATCCAAAGGAACCGTCTCGGAGGAGTTTCTGACGTCACAAAAACCCGACACCCCCCTTCAACCGACCGTTCCACGAGGCAGGTTTGTAGGACCACACGAGCTCGTTTCAAGATTAATCCACGGCCGAGTTGTGTTTTCACCCCGAACGGACAGAAACGAACCGGAGGTGTCAGTCTCATGCCTGAACGGAATTTAGTGAGAAATTGTTCCCGGTTCGATCCGACTCCAACGGAACAGAAACCCGGTTCGTTTGTCACTTTGACAACTGGATACTCAAGTCGGACTCCTCCCGAACCGTCCAACTCCGGTGGAACGGTGGTTTGAATCCGGCTCCGGTGCCGGTTCTGACACCACGTGGCCCGGTCCGAAGGTACTTACGAAGCCGTAACCTCGGGACTTGCCGGTCTGCCGGTCGGTGATCACCACCGCCTCCTCGATGTCCCCAAACACCTCGAAGTACTTCCTGAGGCTGGAGTCCGTGGTGTGGTACGGGAGCCCCCCCACGAAGATCTTGGTGTAGGTGGTGTCCTTCTGCGCCGCGTGCATTCTCCTTCTTCTTAAAAACCAAATGAAAATGTTTGTTTGGAGGTCGGATGGAGTGAGAGGAGGCTGAGCAGAGTTTGGAGACAGTGTGTGTGTGTGTGTGTTGTGTGTGTGGTGGTGGTGGTGGGGGCGGCAGCCCCCCCCCCAGGAGGAGGAGGAGGCGGAGAAGAACACCTGTTAGCTTGTTGTAGAAGCTTCCAGTTGTCGCTGTGACACAGATACTTCACCTCACCCAGAAAAACACTCGCCGGGACACAGCTGCTGGGGTGTCACACGCACTCACACGCACACACGCACGCACACGGGGTGTCACAGGTAGCAGTGTTTCCCGGTGGGAATGGAGGACTGTCGAACACCGTCACAGCCAAAGTTCCAGTGACGTGGTGACGTAGGTCGTGTCGGTGATGGCCGTCTGACACCGACGCTCCGACATGAACTTGTGAGTGGGATCGGCCGGAGCAGCTTCTCCTGAGACCCAAGACTTCAAAGCTGCATTGATGCGCAAAGTCACGTGATCGATGACGTAGGAAGCCGGTCCAACCAACGTGCCTCGACATGCACTGAAGAAGGATACGACCTAACACCACATGTTGACCTGCTGCTGAGTGATGTCAAACAGTTTGATCACTGTTCATTTCCTTTGTGATCCTTATGGAAACTAGATTCTGATACGTTTAAATAAGTTGAAGTAGATTTCAACAGATGAATGATGAATAACGCGCGCACACACACACACACTTAATAACAACACAGCACAGTAGACCGACTGTATCTGTTCTATTCTAGAACGTTTTGTACCAAGAGATCCATTATAAATACAATTCTATTCATGATAATAGTGTAAATGCTCTTTTCAAACACACGTATGTTTGTACCCCTCCTCCTCGGGGGGAGCAGCGTGGATTTTCTTCTGCTTTCTTTTAAAGGAAAACGATTCCTCGGCAGTCCCGCAGTTCATCCATAAAAACACGTGATCGTCTTGTCAACGTGCGCTATCTCTGTCACCTCAAACTGTCCATCACTCCTTCATCCGACCGTCTGTCAGCAGGGGTCGGGACCCGACGGGGGTCCCGGCGGTGGGACGGTGCTTCGGTTCTCCTGTCAGCATCAGCTCAGTCCCAGGGTCATTTCCAGTGTGTGTGTGGGGGGGTTAGAGTACTTGAACAGGATAATATTGAACATGGCAGCAGTCAAACTGGACCACATTCAGTGGGTGGTGGAGGGGGGGGGTAGTCCTGAAGCTTGGATGTGAACACACATCCATGTGTATTTAAATGTATCGGTCATGTGCTCTCACAACAGCAGATGGAACGGCAGTTCTTTGGTGACCTGACACACACACACACACACACCTCCGTAGTTAACAGTAGTACATTCTTCTTCTATGTGCCTCGGGGGGGTTACGCATCGTCTTATCAAAATATGAAGAGAGAACATGTCAGTTCTCTGTCAAAGTCACCAGTGACGACCGACGTGCACAGAGACCATTCAGCAGACAAGGAAACAGCGTCGACAGCACACGTCCCGTCGGTGGATCGTCTCAGCATCCTACCGGATCAGCGTCAGGGGCTCCGTGTCCACGGAGGGGGGTCCTCTGGCGAGAAGAGACGGTTTCACAAACACGCCGTGGCCGGGGGGGCAGCGGAAGTAGACTCTCCCCTGCACGGTCCCGTTGTGTTTCCCTGAGGTCAAGTAGAGTAGAGGACATGTTGAGAACGTGACAACACCAGCCCCCCCCCCGGTTCCTGTCAACCTACCCACGGCCAGGTCCAGCTTCACACCGATCCAGATCCCTTTGGCGAACTCCACCCCCCCCACGTAGTGGACCGTTCCTCTCCGTTTCCCCACCCACACCTGCTCCCCAGGAGCCATCCAATCAGGCAGCTGAGCCACGGGGGCGCTCTCGTCCCCGCTCTCGTCCCCTGAGGGCTCGGCGCTGCTGGGGCTGGGGCTGGGGCTGGGGCTGGGTGCCGTGGGGCAGGTCGCCCTGCGCCGGCTCCTGGATCGGAGGCTTCCCCCCCTTCAGAGCACGGGGGGGCGACGGGGTTGGAGACAAAGTGACGACTGGGGACAAGGATGCAGACCAGGGTGGGACAGACTGGGGTGGGACAGACCGGGGTGGGACAGACTGGGGTGGGACAGACTGGGGTGCAGAGGGACCTGATACAACAGTCATGTGCGTCATGGCAACAGGATCATTAAGGGAAGGGTTTTGGCAAATAGACCCGTGGATCTGACGGGTGGGGGGTGACGGGTCGGCGGCTCTGTGGAGCTGACGGGTAGAGAACCCCTCCCATCCCGTTGGGTCGTCGGCTCCCTGGAAGTCACTGAACTCCTGACTGAGGACACAGACGGGAGGGGCCCTCTGCTCCTCCATCAGTGCGGAGGTCTGGACGACAAGAGGATCACAGACGCCACCTGCTGGCAGACCCTGGGGGGTGGAGTCACCTCCTGTGGTGTGGGCGGGGCCGCTCAGGGGCTCCTGGGGGTCCCTGAGCCGGTCCGAGCTTTCGCCGGAGCCGAAGGGCACGTCGGACAGCGTGGCGCTGGAGGCGCTGTGGGAGAAGTACCCGCTGGTACAGCTGCTGCCGGCGGGGGACGCGTCCCCCCGCCCGCCTCCGTCCCCTCCGGTCCTCGGGGCCGTGCCCCAGGACGGAGACACCTGCGCCTCCAGTGAGGCGTTGTACACCTCAAAGTTTGCAAAGTCCTCTGGGACGTAGGTGTGGAGGCTGCTGAGGTCCTGAGGGCCCCCGCCCCCGTCCACGTCCGTCTCCTCGTCCTCAGAGTCCTGGAGGACAGGAGAGGGACGACGGGATCAAACAACGAACCCTAAAGGACGCAGAAACACTGGAGCACACGCACACTGAACGACAACACGACGAAACACTGATGGACAACCAACACACACTGCTGGTGTGTGTGTGTGTGTGAGTGTGTGTGTGTGTGTGTGTGTGTGTGTGTGTGTCTGTGTGTGTGTGTGTGTGTGTGTGTGTGTGTGTGTGTGTGTGTGTGTGTGTGTGTGTGTGTGTGTGTGTGTGTGTGTGTGTGTGTGTGTGTGAGTGTGTGTGTGTGTGTGTGTGTGTGTGTGTGTGTGTGTGTGTGTGTGTGTGTGTGTGTGTGTGTGTGTGTGTGTGTGTGTGTGTGTGTGTGTGTGTGTGTGTGTGTGTGTGTGTGTGTGTGTGTGTGTGTGTGTGAGTGTGTGTGTCTGTGTGAGTGTGTTTGTGTGTCTGTGTGTGTGTGTCTGTGTGAGTGTGTGTGTGTGTGTGAGTGTGTGTGTGTGTGTGTGTGTGTGTGAGTGTGTGTGTGTGTGTGTGTGTGTGTGTGTGTGTGTGTGTGTGTGTGTGTGTGTGTGTGTGTGTGTGTGTGTGTCTGTGTGTGAGTGTGTGTGTGTCTGTGTGTGTGTGTGTGTGTGTGTGTGTCTGTGTGTGAGTGTGTATGTGTCGGTCTGTGTGTGTGTGTGTCTGTGTGTCCGTGTGTGAGCGTGTGTGTATGAGACTTACAGCGTGCAGCAGTGTGTGTCTGAGCGGGCTGGGGGGGCAGGTGTCAGACGTGCAGTGGCCCTTGCTGCCTGCTCTGGGTCTGCACCAGTAGCAGGGAGAGGGGAGCAGTGCAGGACTGTCCACACATGAGTGCATGCTCTGCAGATGGGTCAGAACACACACACACACACACACACACACACAGCATGCATGGAGTCGGCAGCCTGAACAGTTAGTGAGATGAGTTGGTGAAGAGTCAGATCGTCCCTCAACCCCCACTGACACTGAAACTTCTTCTACTTCTTCTTCTTCTTGTACTTCTACTACTTCTTCTTCGTCTTCTTCTACTGCTGCTGTCCAACTGTACATTTCACTGAGACTATTTTTAGAATAGAAAACAAACACAACGGTTCCAGTAAATACTACATCCTGACTCTGACTCTGACTCTGAACTCTGACCTGATGTCGATGTTCTCATGTTTCAGGGTCAAATTTACTTTGACGACAAATTTCTGGAGCAGGTGACGTTCAGATGTCGTATGTTTTCTACGTTTCCTCCTTCAACCAGGTCCAATGCGGCTTTAAAGGCACTAAGAGAAGGATCTGATCTTCAGTCTCTGTGTTGGTTAGTTCAGAAATCAAAGCTGTTCAGAAACAAGCTGTTTGAAGTGTCTGCCACAATGACTGATGCCACACGTGAGGAACATCAAGTCTCACCTCCTGTCCCAGCAGAGGACTCGCCTCCAGAACCTTCTTCTCCTTGTTCTCCTCTTTGACGGGCAGCAGAGCCTTGAGGAACTTGGGGGGCTGAGGCGCCAGAACCTTGAAGGGGCTGAAGAATGTTGGACCCTCTGGAACCAGACCTGCAAAGACACATTCAGTGAAGATGTCTGAAGACCACAGACATCTGAGGACCACGGACATTTGAAGACCACGGACATCTGAGACGTCTGAAGACCACGGACATCCGAAAACCACAGACATCTGACGACCACAGACGTCTGAAGACCACGGACATCTGAGACGTCTGAAGACCACGGACATCCGAAAACCACAGACATCTGACGACCACAGACGTCTGAAGACCACAGACGTCTGAAGACCACAGACATCTGAAGACCACGGATATTTGAAGACCACGGACATCTGAGACGTCTGAAGACCACGGACATCCGAAAACCACAGACATCTGACGACCACAGACGTCTGAAGACCACGGACATCTGAGACGTCTGAAGACCACGGACATCTGACGACCACAGACGTCTGAAGACCACAGACGTCTGAAGACCACAGACGTCTGAAGACCACGGATATTTGAAGACCACGGACATCTGAGACGTCTGAAGACCACGGACATCCGAAAACCACAGACATCTGACGACCACAGACGTCTGAAGACCACAGACGTCTGAAGACCACAGACGTCTGAAGACCACAGACGTCTGAAGACCACAGACATCTGAAGACCACGGCCATTTGAAGACCACGGACATCTGAGACGTCTGAAGACCACGGACATCCGAAAACCACAGACATCTGACGACCACAGACGTCTGAGACATCTGAAGACCACGTGAAGGCCAGCGGTGTGGTACCTGGATTGTCCTTGTCTCTGGGCGGTGTGCTGCAGACGGAGGCGTCCTGAGTGTTACAGCTGTCGGTGTGATCACAGTGTTCCTGTAGAAACATTCAGTGTGACGAGATGAAAGAAGCAGTGGAGGGAGAAGAACGTTTGTCTGTTGAGATGAGACGTCCTGCTGCCTCGGGAACCATCCGGCAGCATGCTGACGGTCATCGGTCCCTGTACATCAGATGTACCCAGTTGTTCACAGCTGGGATCAGCTCCAGAACAACCGAGACCCGAAACCGGAGCAATTGGAGAAAGATGAATGAAGAAATGAAAAAATACAATAAAACAGAAAGAAGGAATTTTCTAAATGAAACGCAAGAGAAAAGCTCAGCTGAGATCCAAATCACATTGAACCATAACAGGTTTAAAAACATTGTCCGTCCACACGGAATCGTCTTAAGAAACTCGTGTGTCTGAACAAACCCAGTGAATTGTCTGTAGTACATCTTGTCTGAAATACACCGTCACAGAGAAGAAGACATGGAGCATGAGATGGAAACAAACACAGGAAGAAGAAGAAGAAGAAGAAGAAGAAGAAGAAGAAGAAGAAGAAGAAGAAGAAGAAGAGGAGGAACGGAACCAGAAGGAGACAAACAGACACGTCACATTCAACACGGTCAGACGCCGTTGTTGTTCTTGTTGTTGTTGTTGTTGTCGTTAGCCAGTTAGCATGAGGCTAAGGAGAGGTGGAGCTATGACGTCATCGTACAGGTTGGACACACACAGGAGAAACGCTGTCGATTCACATTGACTCAACAACGACCGTATTCCGTCTCCATGACGACCACAAACTACTGATTCACCTGAACTCGTCTCCATGGAGACCAAAGGTCCAAAGACAGAAAACTACTGATTGACCTGAACTGGGGTCCTTACCACAAAGCCAGATTTCGTTTTATCCAGACCTATCTCCATGGTAACTTACTTGGAAAAACTATCCTGCTCCGGAGCAGGATAACTGTCTGGATTGAATCTGATCTGACAGGTGGTGAGGAGAGAGTTACGGCGTGAAAGAATCTTCCGGGACCGATCTGACCCATTAAATTCGAATATTACCGATTCTCACACCCTGGACCACAGACAGTCTACATCACCCTAAGGTTCTTTGACACGGGTCGTTTCCTTTATTCAGTGGGAGATGAAACACCGTCTGTCGGTGGTCCACCAAGTGACCTCTGACCTCACTGATTGGAAAGATGAGTTTGTTGTCTTCATGAGACACTTTCCATACATGTGGTTCAGTAAAAGGAAATGTGAACAGTGTCATCTCCACACTTCATTCATGGTGTTTGAGGGCCCCTCCCCCCTCTTTTTTGAAGAGGGACATGATATTTTTGTTCTTTGTCCCTGATCATCTCTAACACAGATCCATCAGATGATTTGATTCAGACTCTAGGTCCACGTAGCTTCCTTCTTTGTGTCACATCTGGGAGGAGTCAGGTGGGGGGGTACTTGAGGGAAGTAGTAAAATCAGATGTTGTACTGGCGGAATGTATGAATGAACTGGGGGTGGGGGGCTCATACCTTTTACTGACCGCTAGCTCGTTTGCTCACTGGCTTGCACTGTGTTTTTAAGGTTTTTTTTGTGGGATTCACTGTTTGGATTTTATACTTAATAAATGAAAGTAAACAGCAGACGTTGGAGCCTGTAGTTTTTATTGTTTAGTCCGTCCGTCAAATCCCCTTTGTCCCCGTGCTCAGCCTCCTGACGACTCGTGGGTTTTCATAGTCTCCTCATACAGATGATCAACTTGGTTTGTTGATATGAATGAATTGAATTTCAACACTAAAGTTGACGCTTTAGTGTTTTTATGTTTGATCTTTTATCTGGGAAAAAAATAAATCGCGTGATTTCGAGGGATTCGCGGATGTTGTCGGTTCACTGAGGCATTAATGAACAACGTACACATTTACACAGTCTGAGATGTGTTGCCAGCTGCTTTGTCGTCTTCTGGCAGCTTCCACGGTGTTCTCCACTTCTTCTCCTCCTACTTTTCCAGCATTAATGTCTGCGGCCAGCGAGAGGAGCTCTGTCTCCCCTTCGTGCGCTCCTGATTGTGATTGGTCTGCTGCCTCGGAACACACCACTTATACGTGCGCGTTCACGGGTCTTGATGAGACAAAACTGGGTTGAATTAGTGAGTTGGTATCCAGCTTCGTGGTACCGATGATCCTGATCACCATGGTCTCAGTAAGTTAGTCCTGGATCAACTCAATTGATCCAGGAATTGATTATTAATCGAGCTTCATGGTACAGGCCCCTGGTCTCCGTGACGACATGTGTTTGTGTTTTCATCCTTCAGCTGACACAGCTGGATTCCTTTCACGCTGACAATAAACCCATAAACCGTGTCCTGTGGAGGGCTGACGTACCTTTAAGTCTTCGTCCTCCCGACCGCTCAGGTCCGTTTTACCACACGACGCCTGCTGAAACACAAACACGTGTCAGTTCGCCGTGGGACGTCGGTGCCGTGCTGCAGGAGGAGCGCGTACGTGTCGGACGTCGGGTGTACTGATGCTCCTCCGGAGGTGTCTCCCCCTGGTGGCCAGCGCCTCCTTCACCATCACGGCCTGCGGGACACAAAGGCCATCTGACAGCAGCTCGTCCGCAGCTCACCCGTCGCTCCCGGTTACCTGTCGCAGTCGCTCCAGACTGAGGATGTTTTCCACTTCCAGAATGCCGCGCGTGTACTTCTCCATGTAGGTCTCTCCGTCCTGCGTCTCCTCGCCGTCTCCTCGCGCCGCCATCAGGGCCAGAGTCTCCCTCTCCTCCGGCTCCTCGGACGCCTGACGAGGCAGAGGAGTCAGCGCCGACGGAGGGGAACACGGACAGAGACGCTCTCAGCTGGGCTCGGACTGACCTTTGGAATGTTGGAGACAATCTCGTAGGTCACGCCGCAGGAGGAGAGCGAGTTCTTCAGGGACATTCTTCTCTTCAGACTTTGAGTGAAACTCTACAAACAACAACGTGAGGTCAGCACGTCTGTCAGCAGATCACCAACGAACCCTCCTACGTCCAACTGACACTTCTACCGAGGGTGTCCAGATGACAATGGATCAAATTTGGGACTTTAGGCCTACAACAATGTTACGTCTGTGACAATAGAGGGAAAAGACAGTGAACAGACCTTCATGCGTCAAGGAAAAAACACTCTAAACCTGCCTCACGAGCAAATATGTCATCAAAATACCGAGCATTCCAGAACATTTGGGATATTCCAGTATTTTGAGAGCTGTCGCCTCACGTTTGACATCATAGCTCAGAGCAACATATTGAAAAAAAAAAAAAGAACTGTGAACTTTTGTTTTGGAACCAGGAACTTAGTTGAAAATGTTGAATTATGAACTACAGACTTCATACTAGTTCATTTGAAAAGATGTAAATTAGTTCATGTAGAAAGTGAACTTTCCCAACACTGGCTGCGCTGCAACATGCCATCAGTCTGCAGTAAGACACGAACGTTTCCCTCCCCACTCCTCCCGGTACCAGCCTGTGTCGTTTGGGCTTTTCAGCTGCTTTATGTTCAGGGCCTGTCACACCAGACTCAGTCTGTGTGAATCAGACTCAATCCAAATGACTCAGACTCAATCAGTGTGAATCAGACTCAATCAAAATGATTCAGACTCAGTCAGACTCAATCCGAATGAATCAGACTCAATCAGTGTGAATCAGACTCAATCCAAATGAATCAAGACTCAGTCAGACTCAATCCAAATGAATCAGTCTCAATCAAAATGATTCAGACTCAATCCGCATGAATCAGACTCAGTCAGTGTGAATCAGACTCAATCCAAATGAATCAGACTCAGTCAGACTCAATCCAAATGAATCAGACTCAGTCAGTGTGAATCAGACTCAATCCGAATGAATCAGACTCAATCAGGATGAATAAGACTCAGTCAGACTCAATCCAAATGAATCAGACTCAATCAGGATGAATAAGACTCAGTCAGACTCAATCCAAATGAATCAGACCCTGGGCTGCGCTGACACCAGCATGCAGTTTGTACTGTTGGTGTCAACAGTCACTCAGGTGCATGAAATGATCCAAACATAGAAGGTCCGAGCCCGATCATCTGGTGAACTCTGATGCTGTTGGTGAGGATGCACACGGACCAAGACGAGACCTTATGAATGAGTGTGATGAACACATAGAATATAAACCTACCACAACATAGCTGTGCTTCATTTCCGAACAGGATCATCGGACGACGGTACGACACGACAAACTGACACAGACGCTTTGTGTATGCTCAACAGACAGAATGTCCTCACCTACAGTCACCTCCATCCATTCACCTCCATTCACCTCCATCCATTCACATGTGCCCTTCAACCGTTCCCTGTGACGTGATACAACGATTCGGACCAGAGCAAACGAACGACGAATCTGTGGGACCTGCTTGTTGTAGATGTTGACGGCGATTCTCTTGCGGAGCACCAGCTCCATGGAGGCCGGGTGGCTGAGCTGCACGGTGGCTTTGACGATCAGGTAGATGCGCTCATGCGGAGGCGTGACCCGGTTGAGGTGCACAGAGTCGTGGATGGACGAGTCCCAGGAGCAGAGCGCACACACCTGCAGAGGGAGAAGATGTGTGGAAGTTTCCTTATTTCAAAACCAAACGTCTGGTGCGTCTATGACTTCCTCCACACGTGTAAATTACAAACTGGAGTGAAATCCACTGTAATACAAAGATGACAGACATTACACTGAAAACAAGATGACTTTAAATGAACTGTTCATGTTTCCATGTTTTACTTAGACGAGGCCCTAAATACATGTTACCAAAAATCATGTGATTAGATGAGATGAAAACATTTTTTTATTGCAAACGTCAAGTTTACAATAACAAACAAGAGTTACAACAGCAGTAGAGGATCAAATGGGGTCAAAGGTCAAAGCCCAGGACAGCTGCAACGCTTCTTTACAAACTCTGAGACACTGTTGTCATTGTGGCCACAAGGGGACAGTAAAGTCAAACCTCCTCATCGCTGTGCCTGATGATGGGCAGGTAGAAGAACTGACTTCCATGTTCCTTCGGCAGGATGGAGTTGACGCCGGCGGCGTGCGGCCCAGTTAGCTGCTCGTTCGCGCTCAGGTTGTCCGCTGGGGGCACAGAGGGTCGTTAGGTCGCTACAGACAAAGAAAAATGGAGGACATTTAAGGGTGAGTGTGGAGTTTCCTGTCTCACCGTTCAAATCCAGGAAGAGAACCGGGATGTGAGCCTCCATTCCAGCAGGGGGCGCCCTAAACGCAGTGGAACACTGGTTGACGGTGGAAACGCGCGATGTGAACGTCGGCTGTGGTGCTCACCAGTCGGCAGGAGCTCCAGGGACCCCGCTCCCGGGGGCGGGCACCAGCACCGCGTTCCTCTCCTCGGTCAGGCCCACCCACTGCTCCACCAGCCGGGCTTCACGCTCCACGTCCTCCTCCGACTTCTCTAGAGACACGGAGTGAGGAAGAGGAGGCGTGTCAGGAGAGGAGACGCGCACACCGTCCGTTCAGCCACGGGTCACGCTCACCGTGCTTGTTGATGATCTTCTTGATCTGTTGGTCCAGGTACTCCCGACGTCGGATCAGGGCCTCGGACCATCGCTCCCTCACACCGTTCAGATCCTCCTCCTGGAACCAGACAGCGGGTCAGCGCCGGGGGGCTCGATCGACATCGACCCCTGCTCAGGGTCACACTGCGGATTCTGTTTGAGTATTCACACTCGTCACAAGTCCCCAGGTTTTGATTCCTCTTCAAATCACACACGACCACGTCCTGACCTCTGACCCCAGCGTCTTGCACAGGACGACAGGAAGTTAAGTTCCAGTTCCTGCTTCATGGTGTTCGAGTCAGGTAACTGTACAAAGATCTCCTTCCAGCAAATGATATAGAACTGGATGTTGTGGAAAGCTAAGCTACGCTAATGTGAGCGCTGACATGGCATTCTGCTCAGTCAGGATGTTTGACGTTCATTAAAGGGTCACAGAGCTGACCTGTCTGAGGGAGGACCACCACACACCTCATGAGACACCTGCTGCTCAGCTAACATAAGGTAAGCTAGGTAGCTAAGCTAATCCTGCTCAGAGGAATTAGAAAGTAAAAAACCATCAGATGTGTTTGTTCGGTAGCAAATCTTTGAAAACACGCACGCATTCACACGTACGTCCTCACTGCCGCAGCCGCAGCCCCCCAGAGTCTGACCTGAGTGCACGGCAGGCCGCTGTGTGTGTGTGTGCGTGCGTGCAGTACACCTCTGACACATGCAGAGTACTGTCAATCATGCAGCCATGCGATATGATGACTTCCTGCAGAGCCGCAGAAGAGACAAACAGCAGCGTTAGCAAACAGCCAGGTGAGACTCCACCCCCTCGCAGACAGACAGGGTGGCCTGGGTTGGCGGGGGCCAAAAGAAAGGCTGGTGTGCGTTATAATTAGAGTGTCACATGTTTTCCACATGTGCAGCTTGTTTTGTTGGGGCTGCATACTGGGCCTCACACACACACACACACACACACACACACACACAAGGAGCAGCCATGCTGCAGCGACACTCAGATGGTCACATGGTACCTGGTAACTATCCATGTCGTCCTCGGCCTCTCTCTGGCAGGAGAGAACACACAGTCAGACAGGATCATGACAACTGACACTTGTGAAGAGACCGGGAAGGGTGGAGGAGTAGAGGAGGGGGGGTGGAGGAGGGATATGGGGGTGTTGTCCTTTCCTGTCAGGGTTTATTCTGTTTTACACTTCCTGTGCCCCCAGAATCGATCAGTGATGACATTCCTGACATTCCCTCTAAGTCGACCACGGTAAAATCTTCATGCTCAAAGGTGGAACAGTTCACGTGTGTGTGTGTGTGGGGGGGGGGCAGTTCACAGCTTTCATTGTTTTGTTAGTTGTTTTCATCAGCAGTGACACCAGCTGCTAACATTGTAGTTCGCTCCAACTGCAGCAGACGTTCTAGTCGGTAACTCACAGTGACGGAACTTCCTTGATTAAAAATCAAGTTGTTTGTGTTCCAACAGTGTAACAACATGTTATAACATTCATCAGACGGGCATGTGTGTACACGACTGACATGTATGTACATAAAGACATAAACACAACATCCACACTGAAGTGACATCATCAAGCACAACAGACGACGAACATTTTTCATGAGGAGGAACGGCTGCTAGCTAACATGTGGACTGACATCCGTCAAGTCTCTGATGGATGTGGATGAACGTTTCCTGATGTTAGTTCACGTTTGTGACGAACCCAAACGTGAACTCCGCTGAATCCACACAAACACGTGTCGCCATGAGGTGTTAGCTGCTGATGCTAAGCTAACAAATGTGAGCAATGAAAGAAGGCTGTTGACTGCGCGCACACGGCAGTTATCTCCATGGCAACAGTCCAAACATTGGACTGTGACCTGAACCCTGACCTGGGGTCATCATCTTCTCCTCGTCATTTCGTTTTGAATAATTCAACATTGACAAATTCACTCAACAACTGATTTATTCACGTTCAGACTAACAGTTACATGTCGGACGTTGCTGCTCGTCTTCTTTCAGAAATCGCAAGCTTTTTTCTGTTTCTTTTCCTCCCTTCTTCCGTCCCTCTGCTTCTCCTCCTCCTCCTCTCATTCTTTGTCTTTCTGTTTCTCCTCTGTCTCTCTCTCCACCTTGTTCCGACTCACGTCCTCCTCCAGATCTTCGGTCTGGAGACGTTTGTCTCCGTCTGCTCTCTGCTCCACATCTTTCGGCAGCTGCTTCTCTCGGAGCTTCTGGTCAGACGTTGTTTCATCGTGTTCGTCGGACCCCTTCTGGTTCTCGGCCTGAGGAACCTGGACGTCGGCCTCTTTGCTCTGGATCTGCCCGTCCGGCTGCTGGCCCTCCTTCGTGTGTTCCTGGGACGTGTCGGACCGGTCCTTGTCTCGGTCCTCGTCCTCGGACTCAGGGGTCAGGAGGTTTTTTCTCGGATTAATGTACAACTGCTTCCTGAAGTCTCTGAGCAAATCGCACCACGTCGATAACTCGTCCTCCCTTCTCTTTTCCTTCTTCTTCTCTCGCTCCAGCTCCGTAGAAGAACGGGCGAACCCCTTCTGGTTGTCGTCCTGAAGGGTCAGGATGTCGGTGTGGATCTGCTCCTCCGGTTGCTGGACCTTCAAGAGCTCTCCTGACGTTTCAGACCCGTTGTGGTCCTCGGAGCCCAGCGTCACAATCTGAGTCTCTCTGTCGTGAAGCTGCTCCTCCAGCTGCTGGACCTTCTTCAAGTGTTCCAACGATGATTCATCATATCTGATCGACCAGTTCTGGTTCTCGGCCTGAAGAGTCTGGATGTCCGACTCCTTGTTCCGGAGCTGCTCCTCCAGATGCTGGACCTTCTTCGAGTACTCGGATGATTTTTCGTCGTATTTCATGGACCAGTTCTGGTTCTCGGCCTGAAGAATCTGGATGTTGGACTCTTTGGTCTGCAGCTGCTCCTCCAACTGCTGGACCTGCTGAGAGCACGAGACATGGACCATCTGCAGGCTGCTCTCCAGCTGCTGGACCTTCTTGGAGAAAGTCTCGAGAAGGAGCTGCAGGTTGTTCTCCAGCATCTGGATCTCGGTCTCGTACATCTGAATGGCTGTCATGAGGATCTCTGTCTGTTCCTCCCATTTCGCCTGGACGTCCTTTTTCTCTTCCTCCCACGTGGTCTGTGCGTCCTGGAGATGTTTCTGGAGGAGCGACGCCTGCTGTGGAGCAGTACCTTTCTCCTCCGTCAGTTTCTCCTCCTGTGCAGCCAGACTTTTCTCCAGATGGCCGATCTTCAGATGGGCCCGCTGCAGAGTTCTGCGGAGGTTTTCGTTCTCCGCCTCGGCGTCCAGATGCTTCTTCTCCAGCTGACCGTACATGGACTGCCACGTGAGCAGCTCCCTGAGGGCCTCGTCCAGTTTGTCCTGGACCGGAGCCAGGTCCCCGCC